>JAOEGS010018885.1:16161-41060 GCA_025447755.1 Corythornis vintsioides
ATTATATAAAATTTTGAGCACTTTAAACTCACATTGCACCCTTTGAAACTTTTTTTTTTTTAACAGAGCCCTACTTTTCCAAAGCTACCCAAATCTGGAATCATTTTAGCACTTTTATCATCACATAAATGCTAATGTGTCATTCATTAGAACTTATCTGTAATGGAAATGAAATTACAGAAGTGGGTTATTGAATTAACTCATGGCACTAAAGTACAGCATTGGGACAGATTAATTCTGTTTCTAATTTGTAAATTAAGGTGTTATTGAACAAAGCCTTTGTTTTTATTTGGGTGCAGGAATGTGTGCTTTCTTTTCCATTTTGCTGTGTTTTATCTCTCTGCCTCTGTACCAGCTACTGAGTGACCATGGTTTGAAGAGAAATGCTGTTTATTTGCTCCAGCATAATTAAGAGATTAGAAGTAGAGAAGGAGTAAAGATTTGCATTTTTATTAGGGTTTACATTTAGAGTTCTCTATAATTCTGTATACATTTTAGTTTCAGAGGCTTTTCCTCTGAAACTAAAATATGCAGACAGCTCAGCTGGGCTGTTGCCTTACTCCTTTTTCAATGAGCATCCAGTTATTTTTTGTATCTTTTTATCTTAATTGATACAAGTGTATTCCTTCTTAATGAAGATTTGTGTAATAAACATTAAGAAATAGAAATTACTTTATTTCTCAATGTCTTTTTTGCATTCATTAAAGGAGACTGGTATCAGCATTACCAATTATTGAAGGATGTGTCTTCTGTGATAAGATAATATGATAGAGGAAAGTTATCTGGCTGTGAAAGCTCTGAAACTTCCTTCATATTCTGATCCCTGCAGCAGAATCTTCAGCAAATTGATAAAAATTTCAGGCAAATTAATTTGCTTGAAATGTCATAGGTTCATTGTTGAAGATCAGTGCACTTTCTGCTTTCTTTTTATATATTCTATTTTTAAGACCTCATTGAAAAGTCTTGAGCTGAATTGGAGTGGCTCTTGTCAATGAGATCTTATTTACTCCTGCAAAAATAATTTCCTGGCATGTGTTTAATGTCTCTGTTTTGTTTCTGTTGCAGAATTGGAATATGGCAATTCATACGAAATAGAATATATGGAGAAAATAGGTTCCTCTGTGCCTGTAAGTTCTCACTCCCATTTCCATTCATTTGCATTCCCTCGTTGTAATAAACTAGCCTAATAATGCCATCAGCCTCACTATCCCTTAAATTAATTATCATGTGCCTGCAGCAGATTTGCAAAAGCAGTTCCTTTAAATTGGCATAACTGGGGTAAATTGCATGTGCTTTGTTGTCCTAAATCCTGTAGAGCTTATTCCATTTTATTTATTTTAAAGCTAGAAACATAGTAATTCTTTCTGGAGATTAAAAGCAAATCAGTACTTCCAGCAGGGTAGAGCACAGAGCTGTCTGTACCAGATACTGAACTATTTTAAGAACTGTTTTAAGAAACTGAGTGTGAACCTTTTCAGAAGATGGAGGGAGAATACAAACTGAATGTGAAATATGGAATGCAGTACTGTACATTATCAGTTGCTTTGCTTTCTATTTAATTCATTGATTTGATAGCCTGATTAGATCCAATGTGGGTATATCCACAGGGGAAGTTAGAAAAATCAAGCATGTGTGTTAGGTGCTTAAACTGATGAGGACTTTCAATGAATATTTTAGTAACACTTGCAGTCAAGGGATGCCTCCTGCCTGACAGCACCAGAGATCTGATTAACCCCAAACTGGGAGGAGAAGAGTTATTGCCAAGAGTGAACCATTTAGGTTTTGTCCTTTAATGGTAAAGGGATGATCTCAGTATCAGTCAGCAGGGACTATATTGCAGTCCTGCATTGTTACTAGTCAGCCAAGTCATTTGGTCTCATAGAGCTGCAGTGACCTGAATTAGCTTTAATGGCAAACAGTTGAATTGCTTAACGAGTCTTTTCCTGTCTCCAGCAGGATGATAGCACCCCGAAGAAACAGTCTTTATACCTAATGTTTGAGGCACAGCAGGAGAGCCCAGTGAAATCCCCTCCCATCAGACTGTCAGATTCCACCACGCCGTGCTCAGGGTATGTGGCTGCAGGCACTGGAGGAGGATGTCAGGGTCTCCATCCAAGCAATTTTTCCTCTCTCTGCCTCTGTGTTGCCAACTTGTTGGTTTAAAAATAGATTCCCATCTGTGTACTCACATGACAGAGAATAGTTTCAACAAAGACATATATTTCTCCTTCATATTCTTACTAAATAGAGTCATAGTGGCCACTGTTTCTCTAGACAATGGCTTCCTACTTCACAGGGTTTTTTCTCAGCCATGGAGGTCATTTTCATGTCAATCTAGAAATCTCCTAATTGCAGCTTTTCACTTGGCTTTTCCTAGATCTCTCTGCTGAACAAGGAGTCTAGTTCACAAGAACAGGATGTGGGGGTTGTATTTACTTCCAAAAATTTTGCTTGTTAAGGACATCTGTTCTTGTTAGGAAAAGTTCTTTGTTAGGAGAGATGTAGGTCACAATGAGAGGGGTAAAAAGGCAAGTGAGAAATATTTAAGGAATGTGTATAACCTTTCTGATGGAAATGGCTTCATTTAGATGACTCTGTTGCATTGCTTGGAAAGGATATCACTAAGTCTTATGAGGTAGAATGATATCAAGATGAGTAGAGACAATGTATGTGTATGTATACACACACACACACACACACACACACACATACCTATATATATGTACACACATGAACTTAATGAAGGGAACTTGCTTAGTTGTTTCCAGAAGCAGAACTGTAAAGGTCTTGTGCTCCACCCTGGAAGCACATGCACAATTTTTTCCAGGTCAAGCTTTGAAGACCCTGAATCCCAGCAATCCTCTGGAATGAAAATACAACATCCAGCTTCCCGAGTCCTAGCTGCTGGCCAAGAGGCACACTTACAGTCACCTGACAAGTGCAAGCAGAAAGACCTAGAGCCCATGACCCTTGGAACAACTCCAGAGACTATTGAAATAGTAAGTCATTTATTGTGAGAGTTTGGGAATTGTTTTCTTATGGAAATGTCTCATGTCATATAGGAAGTAGCAAAGGTGGATCTCAAAAGCAGAGTGATATTCAACCTGATACTTGATATACTTGATACCAGACACTTTGGTAGCTGCATGTGGAAGGACACAAATGAGGGAGGTAGATTGGTGGAACTGATGGAATTAAGAAGAATTTTCTGAATAATTACCATAGCTTAACATGCTCTTGTGAAAACTTATTCCAAGTTGACACTTTGAAGGTTTGTTTTTTGTTTTTTTTTCTTATAGGGGTCTTTTTACACTATGCTTTCACCCAATATTTGAAGAAGTATTTTACTTCTAAGGGGTTTGATATAAACACAGGGACATGATTTGTGCATTTATTGTGTAATTGCAGAATTTTATTGGTAACGAATAGTTGCCCTTTCACTTTTTCATACGAACTGCTAACTGTATTGTTTTCATCTGATCTGATAATGAAAAATTCCCTTTTTGATCATTAGAACTCGTTCCAGCCTCCAGTTAAATCCCTTTTTTTTCAGGTTTTTTTTTTTTCCCTTGGTTGGATTGGAATTAGTGGTGAGCCCTTCCTTGCTTCCATTCTGCATTCTCTACAGACTTCAGAGTATTGGTCCTCAAACTTAGGAAGGTTGCCTCAAAGGTTCCCTCAAGGCCTCCACTTTTCTGGGCAAACTTGTTTCACAGATGCCTACAGCACCAGGCATGCTCAGCTATCTGACTATATATTTACTGAGGAGTTAAAACAAGAAGCAGCTCACTTCAATACTATGCTGAATTTATTTTAACAATGGGGTTGATAACATCTCAGAAAACATTTTTTTTTATAATAATAAGTACTTTTTTCCACTGCAGGGACTCTTGGGTACTCAAATGTCTTGGTTTTGTCATTCTAATTCTCTCATAATGTGTATTTATGTTGTAATTGTGAGTATAACTTAGTTTATCCCCAGTAAGCAACAAAAGACTTGGTAAAGAGTCTTGCTGAGTCAGTTTTGGTGGTTTTTTTTCAAAGCTTTTGGATGCCTTAGAAATACCTGAACAGAACATCAGCTTTTGTATGAACAAAATGGATGGTAACTGTTTGAAAGCTGTAGCAGAAGTATCAAGAGTGGTTTGTGGTCTGAGAGCAATTGCTTTAGAGGTCCTAATATTACTTCATATTAGCCTTGGAAAATTTACTCAGCTTTAAAATGAGGAAGATTTGTTCTTGATGTTTATCTGCTACATCTATGAATTAAGTAGTCAAAAGTGATCTTCAGTGGGGCAAGAAATTACTAGAAATCAAAAGATTTTCAGACGTGTGTTGCTTTTGGCCTGAATTACTTGGGCAAAATCTCTGTCTCTTATTCTATATCCTCCTTACCCTTCAGACATCTCCTGAAGACTCCTTTGTCTCTGCTGATGCTCTTCTCAATAGGATATCTAAGAAAACCTCACTATGTGATCAGCCTGAATATCTAGATCCTGACTTAGCAGAAAAGAATCCCCCAGTATTTGCTCAGAAACTTCAGGTTTGTAGCAGAAATATAACTTTTCTTTAAGCTTGTGAATACACAGGTAGAGGAATGATGTGCCTCATCCAAAAGGGGTGTGGGAAAGCTTGGAGGGGAGGTGGGAAAGAAGCAAAGTAAAGATTTTATTCTTTCCAAAGTAACTTGGGCCTTTTAGGAGCTTAAGAAACAGAGAAATTTCAATTTAATTCATATAATACATAAATTTTGTCACCACTTTGAGCCATCCTATACCACTGATGTAGATATTTTGCAGAATTCTTTATAAAGCAAATCTTTTCAGCTTGAACACAGGACTTGATGTGTTGAGAGGTGTCTTGACACCTGGCCATAGTAGGTCTGTTCACATAGATTCATTTTCAGAGATTTAGGCCCTAATTCTGCTGCCATGAAAATTAGGCTTAGTTTTTTACCAATTTGTCTAATGTGGAACTTGGCACAGATTCTTCTAGGTAAAGTGCATTGATCTGCAGACCAGTTCTGTATGTCAGGCCATATTTTTTTTTATATTTATAGTGAGAATTTAAAACAGCAAAGGTTGAATTGAGAACAGCAGCAGGCATAAATTCACATAGAATGGAAATGAAAGGAGAGGACTCTATGAGAAACAGCTTTAGCTTTGGAAAGCATTTATTTTACCCAAAACATTGTTATTCTTACCCCCTAAGAAACTGTTTGCCTATGCAGCTACTCCAAACTAACCAAGCACAGGAGTTTTTGGATCAATATTCTAGTCATGAAAGGAACATGGAGTGTGATTGTCAGAATTACACAGCAACATATAACCTTCCATTTTTGAATGCATATCAACATTTTTTGCTGTCTTCTTAATACATTTTTTTCCTGTGGCTGACAACCAAACACGTGACAGGAGGAGTTAGAGTTTGCTGCAATGAGGATAGAAGCACTGAAGTTAGCCAGGCAGATTGCCCTGTCTTCTTTCTACTCAGAGGTATCTGTTTTGTGCCTGCCATGTGTGTGTGAGTGTGCACAGACTAAGAAATGGAGTGCTGCTTGCTCTTTAACACGGTGACTAAAGCTCTCAGAGTGTGGTGCCAAGCTGTGCCCACCTTGGTGTGACACCAAAGAGCATGCTGAAAGCAGCACTGCACCCTGCAGTGCTGGCACCTGCCCCACCCACAGAGTAACTCTGCCTCCAGATGGACCAAAGGTGGATTTGAAGGTGAGAAGCAGGCATGTGCCTTTCAGCAATCCAGGTGGCCATTCCTCATCTGTCTGCAGCAAGATTTGTCCTCAAATGTTTGATGGCAATAGAATACCAAGCCTACTTCTTATAAAGAATTCATAGATTTGGACTGTAGGGACATTTTGCCTTTTGTTGGTATTTTCAGCTTGAAGTTGGACACATAGACTGTCAAGAGTTTAGAAGTGAAAAATTAAATCAACTCTCTGCCTTCAGGCATCTGAAGAAAGGGAGTACAGCAGGTTTGAAAGAGCTATAGATCTCTTGAGGGAAAAAAAGGTCTCCCACCACAATATGTCTTTGTTCACGAAGATGTAAACTTTTTATTGCCACTTTCAGGTTGTACTGGCTTGTTCTGCCTTAGAGCACTGCTCTAGAGATGCACATAGTCCTCCTGTATTTAGAATCGTGAAACAGAATCATATAATAGTTTTGGTTGGAAAAAACCTTTAAGATCATCGAGTCCAACCAAGCCCACCTCTAAACCATGTCCCTAAGCACCTCATCTACAGGTTTTTTTAAATACCTCTGGGGATGTGACTCCATCACCTTGCTGAGCAGCCTGTTTCACTGCTTAACAGCACTTTCAATTAAGTTTTTCCTCATGTCCAACCTAAACCTTCCCTGTTGCACCTTCAGGCCATTTCCTCTTGTCCTATCACTTGTTCCTTGGGAGAAGAGGCTGACACCCAACTGGCTCCAACCTCCTTTCAGGGAGCTGTTGAGATCCAGAAGGTCTCCTCTGAGCCTTCATTTCTCCACGTTAAATAATCCCAGTTCCCTCAGCTGCTCCTCACAAGATTTATGCTCTGGACCCTTCACCAGCTTCCTGGCCCTTCTTTGGATGTGCTCTGGCTCCATTGATTCAGAAAGGAGTGGAAAAGCTTTCTCTGATGTGCTGACTTCAGTGGTTACTGAGTGGCACAGCCAGTTTATGATGCCAGTTGTGGTACTTTTAACAAAGAAGTCAAGCCAGCAGTGTTGGTGGCACTCATGGGAGGTGTTGTCAGCTGAACAGGATGCTGACAGGATGGGAGTGTCCTGCTGCAGGGAAACAGTTTATTCCAGATGAGGAGAATGTGATTCTGAGATATCCTTCTCCAGTGACCTCTCTTTTCTTCTACTGTCATGTCAGTGGGAAATCTTTTCCCCAGTCCTATACCATGTTGAGTTCATTGCATTGTAGCAACATGATTATGGGGTAGAATTTCTTGGTGCTTTAAAGATAAGTCATAAAATAGCTAGTTCATAAGTTTTTTTAGATTTACTGCACTTTTATGAAAAAAATGATGATTATATTTGATTTCTTTTACTTATTTTAAATAGCCCATGAACCACCTGTTTCCATGGTACACATATACTTAGAAAAGTAAACCAAGTCCTTTCAGATCTATGTGTGTTTTGACATAGGTGGCTGTAATGTTTTATTTAATCAGGAAGAACGTGCCACTGTCTTCATTAGAAACCAAGCTTAACCTTCAAATTAGGAACAGAGAGAATAAAGGAAGAAAAAATAAATACCCTGACCTGTGTGTGACACTTTCCCCATGTTCCATTGCCCTGAGTGGCAAGTGTCAGAAGAGGGTGAGGTGGGATCCTCTACAGATCCTCTCTACACCATTATTCTCTCTGCCTCCTCCTCCTCTCCAGCACCAGGAAGCACTTGAGATGAAACAATACCTGGATGCTCTACACAGGTTATCCAAAAAACACAGACATCTGCATTTGCTTCCACCCAGCAAATCAGAAACTCACAAATTGTGCTATTTTAGACTGAAGGGAACATGTTCCTATGTTTGTGAATTTCTCTGTTATCCAGGGAAGATTCTGAGCTGTGAAAATGTCATAGTGTTGGATCATGTGGAGATTTGTTGTAGGGTTTTTTTTCAAGATGCTTTTTAGCATCATTACAGAGTTTTCTTTATTGAGAACAAGTTAGTGAACTCCTCTGAATGTAGGAATAGGGAATGTTTTAATGAAACTTTGGAAAACACCATTAATCTGTCTAACAAAGAGAGCAGAAACAATCAGCAGAAATGAGGAGAGAGAAATAAGCAGAACTTCCCCTTCTGCCAGAGAACTGGTAGCTTTTTGATGACCACATTGGTCCATGGAAATGCTTTTAGCTGACCACTGTGGGTGTCATGTCAGGCTGGGAAGGACTTTTGTCCTTGCATGACTTTACTATTTCAGTGGGAGGTTGTAATTTTAAATTAGCTTATGACGACAACCCTTGTGACCAAGGGTGACTGATGGCCTGGATTATGTATAATAGGATCCACAAGATGATTGCAGTGACTTAAATTCAGATGCTAACTACTAAATGGCAGAATTCCCTGCTGACTGACCAGTCTCAGTTATTTTTTTCATGTTGGATAATTGTATTTAGTATTTACTAAACACTTACAGAATGGGTGAAAATAGCAGGATGCTAAATAAAGACACAAGCACTTGATCTGGCAAGTTAAATGACCTAAAATCAAGATTAAATACAAGCATTTTCTGCTAGTACTGGGACTGAGAATAAGGGTGGGCAGCTGTTGCTCTCAGAGGGAAGTTATTTGGCCACTCCCAAAACTTCTCATCACAGACTTCAGCAACAGCAGGACTAGTCATCTGCTTTTACATTGCCAAAGAGTTCTGTCTCCCAGCATTGAGATCAATTAACTTTTTGCTATTAAACAGTCCCCAGTAAGATATTCTCTGGCCATTTTTCTATAGGTGCAACTTGAACTTGAAAGCTGCAAGGGTTTGTGTCCACCACCCTACAGATGCTGAGGTGATGTAGAGTTGGGTGTTGAAATAAGGTCCAAGGAAGGGAGAGAAACTACAAAGAAACTACATAAATGGGGTTAGTGCATCACAGCTGGGGGGTTCTCATGGCAGTGAAGGAGGAATATTCCATTCAAACAGGGATACCTTTTTTTCTACTAAAGCTTTACAAGCAGAGAACTTACACAGGGACTTTACTTGTTTTTCAATACATTTGCAAGCACAAACAGGTCTTCTTTGACTCCATTGACCTGTCTGCACACCCATCAATTAATTAAGAGCAGGTCATTTGATACACACCCAAGGGGTATTTGAGTGCTTGTAAAGGGGAAGCCACTTTTCAGCAGGGCTAAATACATATTCCACTAAATGGGATGATTAAAAAAGTTTTCATTTTCATTCCAATGCCCTTTCTCTGTTTGTTTTCACTGTGACCTTCTTGAAAGGAGATCCCTGCAGCAGGTGACTCGATGTGTGTTTCTTCCCTTTCTGGTCAGCTTTCTGGTTTCTGTGAAGGAAAAAGAAAAGAAAATGTGTTGGGCTCTCAGATATTTACACTAAGATTGCAGTGACCTACATTTAGCAGTAATTCCCCTGCAGATTCTAAGCTTTCTGTGTGAGGTTCAGTGACTTACAAATCCCTGTGCTGATTATTACCCCAATTAACTCCTTACCTTCTCAGCAATTAGGTGCTGAACTTAAAGCATTGACAGAGTTATTGGGGGTAGTACCAGCATCCTGTTGGTCAGGTTATATTATTTTCTCAGGAGAGGAATATTTGGAGGTAGCAAATTGTACAGTTAGTGAAATATGCATCCATTTGGAACTGTGCAAAATTGACTTTTGAAGTTAAACCATTGGGACTTGTACTGGTTGTTCCAGCCAGAGAGCCTGGTTGGGACTTTTGAGGTGTTTCCAGAGTTAGGACACCACTGGTCAAACCACTACCAAAAACATTTCTGCTCAGTGGTTAAATTCCAAGAGTTTTTACAATTGTCTTTGGAAATTTGAAGTTCTTTTCCTTGTCATCATTGCTATTCTATTGTCCAATTTACAAAGAACTAGAGAAAACATAACTATATTAGTGAGGTGTTGAGCATGATAGAAAAAAATATGCCTCAGTCTGTATTAAGTGCTTTAAATGTTCTTTTTCTTTACAAATTTTCATCATCCTGGCAGTTACTTGGACACATTTTTATATGAGCTAGCAGAAATTTGTATTTCTTTTGCCACAATTAATATTTTCCAGCAATCTCTTTGTGACATCCAGTAAATTAAGCTGCCAGAGGCTTTTGAAATATGATACATGCAGTTCAGCAGATAAATCTTCAGGATGGCCTTTTGTTTGAGGACAGCTTTGATGATCTAATGGCTCTTTTTTTTTTTCCTCTTTATTATTCTTTCCTTGTGTTTGAGGTGTAACTAAAGAACATTTTGGGGTGTTTTTTTCAGCTGTGATACTGAGTTGAGCCAGCCATAGTCTTATTTATTGACTGTTCTACTTTTACTTAGATCTGTGGACATCACCATGTGGTTTTGTATTTATACATTTACATAGATGTCTGAGCTGGGCCCCAGATGTATTTTTTCCCTGCATAGTAGCTGTATATTGGGAGGTGCTTTCACAAAAAAAAAGGCTGTGTCATTTTGAGAGATCCTGTGATTCTTTTTGTTCAGGTAGTAAAATGCACTGGATTTGAGCTTGCACCTCCTAATTATTTTGGAATTGATCACTATTTTGTATGATCATGGTTATATGTGTTTGAATGTTCTGTACCACGTGAAGTATCTTCTCAGGTCATAGAAATTAAAGGAATTTCAGCCATATTCAGACACAAGATCTTTCCTATAAAACTTCTTCTCATATAAAGAAAAATAATAAATACAAGAGCATGTCCCTGGGCAGGGCTAAGCCCAGCTTTCCACAAGGTGCTTCTGAGGTGGAGCTCCCCTGGGACCACACTGGGCAGTGCCTGAGTGGGTCCTCAGCCCATGAAGTGGAGGTGCTGTGACTTTTCTCTCCCAGAATTACCCTAAGGAAGACATAGCCTGTGCCAGTGCAATGCAGCTGTGGGGGTCCCAGCACTGCATGGGCAGAGGAGATCCCATTTCTCTTCTCCAAAGCCTGGAAACAAAACAGATCTCAGAGAGATGCTTCTTACCATTAACTTGCTGCCTTAGTTAATTTCTATGAAGGTTCCTTAAAGCTTATTTTTTGGTGATTTGATTCTCCAGCTTGTTTTAGTGCAGTGTTGTGGTGATGGCTGTGGTGACTGTGCTGTCTGCCTTCTCTTTTCCCTGTCCCCAGTAACTCTGATTCCTTTGGCCACTTTCATGCATATTTAATAGAGAAGGGGAACATTAAACCCCAGCAAACAGGTATATGGTCACATCCACCCCCAAAATAACTTTGTGACCTACCAGCAGCTGAGAGAAAGAACATTTAGTTTCCCAGAGCAGCAGATGCAATCCCCAGCAGGGTGGCCAGCAGTGCATGTTGCTGGAGAGGTGCAGAGCATAGGTAGGGAACTAAGGGGCATAGAGCTGTGGTGCTGCTGCTCCAGAGGACTGTGTTCTCAGGGAAGCTGCTATGGATAGTGTCTAAAAATGCAGGGTGGGGGGTGCTTTGTTTAGTGGATCTTAACTGTCTTTTCTCCTTGGTTTTAATGTGCTGTAAGTTGGGTTGTTTCTCCCCAGGGTGGTTTGCAAGACATCTTGTGCATCTCAGTGTCACATACCAATTTTTTTTTGCTCTCTTCACATGCTTCTCTCCTCCTGCTTTAATCAGGGCCACTGATGTGAGCAAGATTGGCAGCTGCAAATCAAACCTCCTCTAACATACTAATTGCATGCTAAATACCAGTGGGGCAGCAACAGCACTAGTAGAGTCACACTTCTTGTGCAATACCATTGATGGTGCTTACAGCACATTGGCAGGTCAGACCTAAGAAAGGGAGCTGCCCTCTTGCTTTGAGTTTCTTATTTTGATAGAAACAGAATTCCCCTTAACAAGCTCACTGCCTCCAATTCTAATTTCCTCTGCTAGTGTGCATTTCTTGTGGATGTTTTCATACTGAAATTTCTCCCATCAGAAAGTGGTAAATTTTCTAATATAGGACCTTAAAATATTGGTGACAAAGTGCTGTGCTTATTTTCTCTCTGTAAGGGTAATGTGGCTCTTTTGGTACTTATTATGGGACTTAAATATATATTTTATGATGGCTTCATTCAAATTTCCTTGCTAGTGTTATCACTGTTATAATTCAGTAGTGCACAGGATACTAGTCCTAGCTCAGGACCCTGGCACTACACCCAGAAAACAGATCAGCTAAACACATATTTAATGGTTTGTTTCTTTGTATTTAAAAAAAACCCCAACAAACACACAGAGAGAACCTGCTATCCCAGCAGATGTTTCCATCTCTAAGAGCACCCTGTACTCTCGGATTGGCACCTCGGATCCAGAAAGCACCACAGGGCTTCTCTACCCCCAGCAAGACTTGGACTCTGCACTCCGACTCGCCAGAGCAGAGGTAATGGCCTTCAGAATTTGGAGAAGGAAATGCATGTCCTTTGTGGTTTCTTCCTTTCCTGGTTTCTCCCAAATGATTCATATGATGAGCACTTGTTCTAGTCTTGAAACCATCATGAGCCGGGCTAAAGCCACACTAGAAGCTACCAAATTATACAAGCACTGCAAGATGCCACAAATAGGAATAAAAAAAGATGAATTTTACAAAGCTACACAAAAGATTAATCCAGCTAATAATTGGCATTTAAAAAAATAGGCCAGTCTAGTATTCTGAACTTTATGATGGGTTGTGTGAATGAAAGGAACACAGCCATTGGGTATAAAATTTCAAGGACAGTCATCTTTAAATCTCTAAATATATGTGCAGAAGCAGTAGAACCCTCTTAGAGGACAAATCAGACACATCTTAGAGGACAAATCAGACATTCCAAACCCATGTTCGGAAGTATTTCAGGTTTGGCACCAGGTAGTGTAATGTAATACTTGTTTAAAATGTGTCTTTGTTATAATCAGGAGTGAAACACAAAACAAGAACAAACATTGCATCTGCTTTCTTCAGTTAGTTGTCATCTAAACTCTTTTAATTGCAACTTGTGCTTTGAAAAAGAAAAAAAAAACAAATTAACTGGGGTTGTTTATACTGGAACCTATTATGCATGTGAAAACTATACCTCTGTTAATTAGGATTTGATATGAAATTAAATATTTAGTTATTTAATTCCCTCTTTAATGGATCACTTAGTTTTACTGGTTTGAGTTTTTTTGCTTTGCTTGCTTTGTTTCAGATTGTGGCCAAGGAAAGAGAAGTATCTGAATGGAAAGAGAAATATGAAGAAAGCAGAAGAGAAGTGATGGAAATGAGGTGGGTTATTAACTTGTCACTAATCACAAAGTTTCATTTCAGCCTGTACTATTCTTGTACACCTCTTTTGGTCAGCTGAATTTACTTCAGTATTTTTAACTGCAGGCTCTGGGTGGATCCTCAACTGTTACTTTGTCTTTGCTCTGCATTGTGGGCACCCCCATTTGGGGTGATCATCGAAAACTTCTGTGTTGCTGATTTCATTTACATCCCCAAAATGCTAAGATAAGAGAGGTATTAATCTAGGTTAATGTAAGGGAAGAACTTCCTGCAGTTGGTGCTGTGAATACTCAAGTGAATTGCTTAGTGCTGTTTAATTGCCTGACTGAACAAGCCTGCCCACAGAGCTGGCAGAGGCAGGCACCTGCTGATTTAAAATTCACTCTCCATGAGTAGTTTTGCCAACAGAAGAAAACAGGAGGGTCTGCAGAAAGGTAGGAGCTGGACAGGCTCCCTCATGGACATTATTGTCAGATGCTTCTTAATAATAGAAAAAGAAACAAACCAGTTGCCAGTGGAAAAACATTTCTTGCTAAGGAGCTACTCAGGCTTGTGTTGGCTTCAAGGGGAGTCTACCTCCTTTTCTTTGAACTGAGCTGATGTTTTAATTGCTGCAAACACTAGGCTTGATTTTGGTTATCTTGGACTTTACTGCTCCATTTGAGAGCTGACAGGAGAACCCTGAGCTTTTCAGTTTAGTTGTATCTGTTCTATTTCTCCTTGTAAACCCACCTCTATTACAGTAAATATCCATATACTGGAACATTACTGACCTTTCTTCTCAGCCCAGGCCCTACCAATTGCAAGGGTGACAACAAAATCACTGTAGTGCATGAGGTGAGCTGTGTTGCTCAGAGAATCTCTATTGCTTCCCACTTAGCTGAAATTTTCAGCCTTTTTTTTTTTTTACAGTGGTAATACCATAAGAACAACAGATTCTCTGAATCTGAGAAAGTAATCAATGACAAAAAAGAATGTGTAAAAATATTTCATGGATTCTTTAAAACCTATAATTTTCTACTTCAAACAAAGAGAAAAACTCATAAATAGAATGAAATAGATTATTTATCATTTTAGCATCTTTCATTTAAGTTATAATTTCTGCAACCATTTCTGAGAATCAGTTCTCTTAAAAATCACTTCTAGCACCAGCTTCTTCCCCAAATTCAGTATCTCAGTAGTTTAAAGCTAAAGCCAATGAGCTGTGTGAAATGATGATCTGCATATGCAATTCCAGCTTATATCCAGGAAAACCACACTTAGAGAGTAAGGGTGAAAGGGAAGTGCAGTGCAGACCTCAGCAAGCTCTGGCAGGGATGCCAGGACTCGCACGTGGCAGATCTCAATAGCAGCAGCAGAGGGCTCTGAGCCAAGGCAACTTAAGAGAAGCATCTGCAAAAAGGCAAGAGCAGCAGCTTTATTTCTTTCAGAAAACCATCTCCTAGTGCCCAGCTGAGTTCTCTCACCCCTCTTGTGCTCTGCTTGGGAAAGGAAATCCTGGCCTAGCTCTCCAATGCATAATGAGGCAGAACGGTGAGGAGCTGCTGTGAGCACTCAAAGCCAGGGAGAGAACCAAGGAGTGAACACAATTAGGTCTAGTGTGAGGAGTGTGTCAGCGTTCAGCACATGCTCAAGTGCAGTGCCTGGGCCGTTCTCTAGAAAGTGCCTGGGTGCACACATCTGCTGGCTGCAAATGGGCACTGGCAGAACTGCTTAGTCCTTATTGAAAGGAAAGCAAGGGGTGACGCCGAGCAGCTGGCACACTGTAGGGCTGAACCTTCATCCTCCTCACAGTTAATTTGCTTGAGTGTCTACACCCTCAATAAAATTTGAAACCAACTCATTATCTAAGCCAAATTTCCCACAGGCACATACTAAGAACACATGGATGGAAAAAAAATTAATCTGAGTAATACTGTCACAAAGAGCTAAAAGATGCATGAGTGCACAAAACCAGGCTTCTCTTGGAAGATTAGAGGCTGAAATAGTCCATGGGTAGTAAGTTAGAGATGCAGCAATTAGATATGACACAGTGACAAGCAAAGAGTGAAGGGATTATCTAGATTTGCAAGCACCAAAGCATCTCTTTCCACAGAAGGAGCAATGCTCCTTTACCCCAGTCTTGCATATACCCTACCTGGTATACCCTGAGTTCAGCTAAGCTTCCAGAAAAACATCTAACTGGAGGGAGTTCCATTCAAGAGAACAGTATCCAAGATAAGTAGTAGTAATAATGTCACAACTATCAAAGAGCTAAACTAGTTTGGGCTATATTATAATTTTAGGGTACAACCAGAGACAGGCAAGAAATATTTCAATATGATTATTTGGAGGTCTGTTTGATTTTGCCCCAGTAAGGCAAGTCAAGCAGGTGACCTCTGAGATCCTTTGTAGCCCTGGATTTGGGTGTTTTTAATGACTCAGTGAATTTTCAGGAAGTCAATAGATAAACTGGATGTCTAAAATATGCCAGGGTGTCAGGCTTGGGCTAAGTTGTGCCAACCTTTGGTTCTCAGTGGAGGCAGCAGCTCAGGCACAGCAGGGCTGTGAAAGAAACAGGCTCTTGCCCCAGTACCAAAACTGGTTTCCACCTGAATCCAGAGACAGCTGAGCAGGGGGTGCAGCTATAAAACCCCAGCTCTGCTGAGTGCTCAGCAGCACCAGGGCAAGTGAAACACCAAGAACCTCTGGGGTTTCAGGGCTCTGCTTGTGATTCAGCTTTGAGACAGGAGGTGCTGGAGCTAATGTGTTAGTTTTTGGGGAGCTCCACAAATTTCTCCATTCCTTACTGATTTTTGTCTCTGGATTTTCCCACATCCTTTCTATAACCTCACCAACTGCAGCAGACTTCTCTAAAAGGGGGCAAGCAAAGACTTCAAGAGACAGACTCAAATACCAGTGAGCTATTTTGAATTTCCACTTCAGATGAAGTGTTGGGTAATTTTGTTTTTCATAGACAGTCCTATGTGGCTCATGAATCAAAGTACAGATCAAACTAGTCTCATTTTATTAGCTTTATTTGGCTCTGGGAATGGATGGATCATCTTTCTAAATCACATTTAATCTGCTTATTTTGGCTAACCTCTTTTCAAGAAGGAAATTCAAAGCCTACCGTGAGTATATGAAATAAAAGAGTTTAAAAAGTAACGTTTTGCCACTTCTGTTTCAAAAACAGATTTAGGAAATAGGACACAATGGAATTTTTTTTGCTACACAATTGAATATTTCAGTGCTGTTCTCTGAAGTGCTAATGGATTATTTAGTCATATTTGGAGAGTGGAAGAGCAGATATATATTGGATGAGGGCCAACTATGCTCCTGTTAGGTTTGCTTGCTACCAATTCTAGTGTATTTTAATGTTTACATTAAAAATAAGCAAACACAAGCATGGAATACAGGGAAGAAAGTAACAGAGAAATCACACTGCAGCTCTTGTGTTAAACCAATGCTATTATGTGTATAGTTAAGTCATGATTGGTAATGTATTTTGGGCATGATTGAAATAACAGAATATGTTTCAAATTCAAAGAACAGAGCATGTTTTCCCCTCCTTGGCTGTACTGACTTCCATGGAGAATTAAAAAGCAGATGCAGTGTTTTAAACTGTCAGTTTTATTTGTTACTCTGGTTAAAAGTAGTCTATAAATGTATGAAAAGGTTCTGGATCTCTTAAAATGACTATAGTTCAGTTATTGAGTAGCATTATTTTCTAAGTGAGTGTTAGCAATGATGATGTTTGCCAAAAGCTTTGCTTTTCTTTTTTTCTTTTTTTCCTCTCTTATAGGAAAATAGTTTCGGAATATGAGAAGACAATTGCCCAGATGATAGGTAGGTGTTTCTGCTCTGATAGCTGCTCTCCCACACTGATTTTCTGAAGGGAGCCTAGAAACACAGTTGAGTCTGTGGGCTTCATTTTGATGCTAGCTACATCTGCTGATGCTGCTGGGAATTGTGGCTGCACCCGAGGACCCCCAGCGTGTGCTGCCAGGTTGGGATGAAGAGCTAGGGCTTCATTTTACAGAGAGCAGCCCCCCGAGGCAGTCCAGGTAATACACAAAGGTCAGGGGCTTTTTTTTCTGCATCAGAGCAAGCTGGTCCACAGGGAAGGTGTTCAAATGTTTTGCACAGCACTCATTAATATCTCAGAGAGAGAGATATTTTTTTTTTAATGACCTAAAAACCCCGTAGTCATCTGCTCCCAGCTGTTTAGTGGGAGATACCAAACTTAGCTCTTTACAACAACAGGGATTATCTGTGCTAAGTGCATTGGTCAGACCAAAACCTAGATTAACTCCAATCCCAGCTGAGAGATTAGGAGTGGCCAATCCACCTTCCCAGTTATTTACTGACATAGGGGTCTCCTTTAAGGTCTATGTTATGACATGTTTTGCCTCACAATAATTATAAAATTGCCCTTGTTAACAGCATGCCCCACAAAGGAGAGAAGCTACATGAGGTAACATTCCAAAACCAAAGGTTGCAGGACTATTGTGCTTCCTTAAAACCAGAGATCTAGCCCCTGGGATGTGATTTTAAAGCCTTCTCATAAGAGAAAAAGCATCTCCAAAGCTTTTTTTTTTTTCCCAGTCCGGGTTAGAAAGAGCCTGAAGCTCAAGCTGATGCTTCAGCTGAAGCTGTCTCCCAGAAAGCAAAATGACTGAGCAGGGTTGTGGGTTCTCCATGGCCAAAAATGCTGGGGAGAGCAGGAAAAGAAGAAGTGGCTGATGAAAAAGCAGGACCAAGCTCATCTGGACAAGCTCAAGTAAAGCAACAGAGAACTGTGAAATGTTGTTAAAAGCCATTGAGAGTGGCCTCAGAGTTAAATCTGGGCTGTGAGATGCAGGTGCAAGGCCACCCTGGCTGAGGATATCTGTGGGCAGGGAGTGTTGTGAACCATCCTGTTAGCACTGTGTTTACTGGAAAATATAACAAATTATTCTTCTTATCCCCCCTGAGAGAATTTGTCACAGAGAGCACAGTGTGTCAGGAACACAACAAGCAGGTTTTTACCAGGGAAGGCTTCTTACTACAGCTATCCACACATCACAGTGCTTTGCACCCTTTCAAATTGGCAGTCCCCTCATATACAGCCTGTATTGTGTGACCTCCAAATTTATGGTCTTTAATGCTTAAGTTTGTTTACATACGTTGTAGGGAATTGGCTTATTTTTACCCAGAGAGAGTGGGGTAAAAGAAAGAGGGAGGGAGTTCAGTGTCTGCTGCTTTTGCTGCCTTCCTGCATTTCTCAGCTGTTAGGAGACACTTCACTCTCCTTTTAAGTAAAGGGAAAAATAGGTCTGTAGCTTATGATATAATGTAATATATCAGAAAAATCTATAATAATAACTAATATAATACTATGCCTGCTTTCATTCTTTATGGTGTTGTGCATCCATTGCCTTTTGTATGTACAACTGAGCAAATCTGCCTGCCTTCTGACATTGTCTGCCATCCTCATCATGCAAGTGTTAAAACAGGAGTGATCAGAGTATGCAAAGAACTCAATTAATTTTGAGTTACACTAAACATACTCTGGTATGGCTTCATCCCTGAACCTGGCCATTCATATGGCCACACATGCCCTGTGTTGTTTTTTTAAGCATATACATGTAGTTGGCAGTAGAAGTTTATTTTTGATAACCAGTTCAAATTTTTTTCTTCTTTTTTTTTTTTTTTTTTTTTTTTTTGCAAAACAGATTTTAAAATAAAATTAAATCAAATTGCAGGACTAGTGCAACAAGAAGGCATTGCATGGAGTCCTTAGGGAAAGGCACAGCCATGATGAGCCATGGTGCATATAGTAAATTCTACAATTGTCATTTCCTCTTGCTGCAGAGAAATCAAGGATTATTAAAGCATCAGGACATTGACCACTGAGGAAGTAGACCTTTAAACTTCAAATTCCGAGTATCAGTCAGAGTCTTTCAAATGATCTATGGCAAGTTGCTAAGAGCTATGGCTATAAATAATGTAATTTGCTGTCCATTTGCAAAGTAACTGAAACAACAACAGTGACACAGAAAGCATGTGTTAATTAGAGCCAGTTCTGCAGCAGGGTAATATGCTAAGTGCAAGGCTTCCTCTCCCTGCATTTTTAATGGTAATTTTTCATCTAATTGTCCCACTTTCTCTTGCCATTTGTTGTAAATTACTGTCCCTTCTGATAAAGGAATTCACTCATCCAAGTGCCACGTTGTGGAGGAAAATGATTGTCTGTGTGCTATTTGCATACACTTTACTGACCTATTATCACAAGAATGCCTTGCTGCTAAAGCAAGATACACATTGTAACAAAGGAAATGCCTGTGGTAATTCTATTTATAATTTAACCCCCCTGAGCTATTTACAGAGCCCTGTGAGGAGGGCATCACAACTGAACCGATTTCACAAGTCCCTGTAATGAATATTCATTGTGGTCCATGGGTCCTGCTCAGTTTTTTTATGAGCTGTCATGTGTATGTTTAATGAATAGTGGAAATATTCTGTATTAACAATATGTGATTGTCTGTGTTTGCCTAGAGAGGCACTGCAAACATGCCTCACAAACATGAATTGCCTTTGATTTCAAGAGCTGTGGCAGGTCTGGTACTTGCTGTCACATACATACAGAGCCCAGCATTACCCAACTTAGCTTATGCAATTAGTCTCATGACACACTCTGTACAGCCAGAGCTTCCAAGCTGTCAGTGTATAGATCCCTCTTAGTGTCTCTTTGCATATTTTTTTATTGGTGCTTTCTTTTTTTTTTCTTTTTTACCTTACACTTGCCTCAGCCCCTAACCCAGTCCTGCTGATGCTGAGGAGGGGGGATTAAAAACCAACAGGCTTCCCAGGGTAGCCTGCTGCTTGTGCTCCTGCTTTGCTGACTGCTGCCCAAGTTTTGCAGCTCAGGAGTGTGTGGCACTGACAGCTGCACAGAATGGAGCCCCAGTAACCCCCTGTTCACCACACCCCACCCTCCACACACCTTGGCCACAGCCTCCCACAGTTCCCTTCCCAAATCCCTGTCGTGGATTCCCTTTTTTGTTGTTGGATTGGTGATGTTGGGTTGTTGTTTGTTTTGTTTTGTTTTGTTTTCCTGTTAAAATGTATCCTTATACTTAATTTCAATGCATAATTAAATGCTCATTATGAAGAAGAGATGTTATGCTTTGTGCATTACAGGTTGTTGCATTACTTATTTTCTGCTTTCCTAACAATTCCTGATTTTTTTCTATTTTGCTTCCGTTTTTGTTGCTTCTTGCTATTTGCTTGCAAAAAAACAAACAGGCAAGCCTGGTAAGTAAAGCTTTCACCAACTTTCACACCTGCATTTTGCATTTTGAGTTCCTTTTGCTTTTGTTCTCCTTTCGCTGCATTCCCATTGAGTGGTATAAGTAACACTGAGCTGAGCCTGAGTCCTGTGGTGATGCTCTGATTCTGTCAGCTTGGATACTGTTAATCCTGAGCATATTCTTGTTATTGTTGGTGAGCCATGGGCAGTGGCTGCTGCAGATATGGAAGCCATTTAATTAAAATATTTTAATTGCCTAACCTCATAAATAACTTCAGAAATAATTATCTGTAGCTGTTTCACTAAGGTTTGGCTGGCAGGTTATTATCAGCACAGCTCCACTAAGCAGCTTTTTCATTAATGCTCAATCCTAGAAAATATCAGGTAGATTTTCCAGCCCCCTTCCAGTCAGATGCCAGTTTCTGTTTCCTCTAGTATTGAACCACTTTGGTTTTAGATGTATCTTACTTGTTTTCTGATATTATCAGATGCCCCTTTCCTAAAGCTCACTGGAAACTTTCCCTCTTTTCAATGTATATGTCACACACAGACCTCCACACCCCCATATAAATTCCTGGTTTCCCTTTGGAGTTTAATGAGGCCTCAGCTCACTCCCCACTCCATGGTCACCTCTAGCTTTTTTTTTTACCATAAGGATGGTGAAACACTGACCCAGGTTGCCCAGAGAGGTGGTAGAAGGTCCATCCCTGAAACCATTCTAAGACACGTTGGATGGGGCTCTGAGCAACCTGCTCTAGTTGCAGATGTCCCTGCTCAGTGCAGGGGGGGTTGGACTAGATGACCTTTAAAGGTCCCTTCTCACCCAAACCAGTCTATAATTCTTAATTGTACCCAATTCCCATGTGCCAGTTGAAGCTGGGCTGTGTTGGAGGAGCTGGTCCAGGCAGGGCCCTGGGAGGAGCAGGAGGTTGTGAGGGAGCAGAGTCATAACTTTCTAGATTGCCCTAGAAACAAATGAGGAGGAAGTTGCTAAAATACCAGTGACAGCAGCTGAAGAAAAAAGTCAAGTTGTGACTTTAAATATTTGTAAGTATGTGACAATGGATTCCTTCCCCTGCTCAGAGCTGCCACAACAGAGGTTTTGCCAGAGAACAGGATCCCTCCAGTAAGTGCTTTGGAATTAAGCTAGACAGTGTGTAATCCCCAGCATGATTAAACAAATCCTGTGCTGGAGCCCCAGGTGACAACACCTCCGATTTAGAAAAGGAAATGAAGGATGACAAATGGTTTTCTCATTTCACCTGAGAATACATTGCTTTTGACATTACAGATGATCACCTTTAGGAAGGAAAAATAGGAAAGAATATTGAATTTTTAATGAAATGTTAAGTGCTACCAAATTGATGTGGCATTACAGTGTTTCTCAGTTCTGCCATACCAAAGGTGTTTATTGATCTGTAAAATAAAGGTGTTCCAGTGCTGCAACCATGGTGTGGGTCCTGAGAGCATCACAGAGTAACATAACCTCAGGTCAGGCTCTGTCCCAGCAAGGTGCTGAGCTGAGGAGCACAGAACATAGCCCAGATGAGCTGATGCATGTTGTGGCACCCTGAGCTTAGCTAGGCTAGCAAAAAAAGTCTATGAAAGGATTGGATATGCAAGGGGAAGAGATTAAAAGAGACTGTGTCCTTAAAACATGGACTCAAGAATCCTATTCTAAGATATGAAATAAGCATTTTGGAAAGACAATTCCAGGCCTTTAGTTTCAATGTTAGCAGGTGTTCCAATTCATTGCTAGGTCAATTCCCTTGAGTTCTCTTCCATATGGTTTGGGATTCCTCTTGTGTTCTTCCCATCATCCTTGTCTCAAATTTAACTATACACTGGTGAAGCTTGGAAGATGTTTTCTGTAGACCAGAACTTAGAAAGTCTGTCTAATGTTTGATTTTTTTATATTTATTTTTTTTCTGGCACTTGCTACAGTAATCCTAAGAATGAGAGTTTGCAGAACACTCATTTTTGTTTTTGCAAAACACTCATTCCATTAAACAAAGTACCTTGTTTTTACAGCATTAGAAGAGATGCCAGGAGATGACAGACACAGATCAGCAATGGAAAATAATTTCTTGCCAGGTCTAGCAATGTGCATAAATGTCCTTTCCTTTGTCTAGTGCATATTCAGGCAAAGAAGGGAAGTCCAACACTTGCCTTTTTCATGGGAATTGCTGAGTTCAGAGTGAAATAAGTCAGCAGTACAGAGTTAGATTCACATTTCCCCCTAAAATGAAAGTATTTAATTATCACTGCATTTAGCAACCTTTTTCCAAAACAGTATTGTGTGTTTTTGTGAAAATGACTTTTCTGGATCCTTCAAATTCACTAGTACACAATGTAGAGCTCAGTATTGTAGAAACTATAGGTGACAGTGAAATCAATTTTCTCACTACTGTTACCCTTCTGAAAACTGTTTTTTCCTCCCCCTCTCTTTTTCCTAACAGAGGATGAACAGAGAGAAAAGTCTGTCTCCCATCACACTGTTCAGCAGCTGATAGTGGAGAAGGAACAAGCTTTGGCAGATCTGAACTCAGTGGAGAAGTCACTGGCAGATCTCTTCAGGAGATATGAAAAGATGAAAGAAGTATTGGAAGGGTTTAGGAAGGTGAGTTGTGTGAAGCCCCCTCTTGTGTCTGTCAGTGCTTCTTAGCAGAAGTCTTGGGTTCCAGCTGAATCTAATGTACTCCATTAGACTGGGAGGAGGGAGAACCTGAATGCTCATTTGTGCTTTTGTCTGGGAATAGCTTTCAAATGGTGAAGATTTTGCAGAAGAGTAACTTGCTGCCACCTGTGACACTGGATTTCAGTAGGTGTCACATCACTGAGGGACCTCAGCTCCTTGTCAGGACTGGCTTCTGGGCTGAGTATTCTGGTAAAACCTAGGACATGAATTCCTCATCAGAGGCTGTGTCTATAGCACATGACATAATCCTCAGATAAAGGATTTTAACCTCATTTCAAATGCAATCAGAAGAATTGTAAAGCTTTATTGAATTCTGTGATTGTTTCTGGTGGCCTTTGTGTGTACGTGGGGGGGATGTCTGTTAGAATGAAGCTCTTAAAATACATGAGTGTGACTCCTGCAAATAGATGCCTGTCCTACACTTCAACCTCTTGGATTAAATGTCATGTTTTCTCATTTAAGAATGAAGAAGTGTTAAAGAAATGTGCACAGGAGTATTTATCACGAGTAAAGAAGGAAGAGCAGAGGTATCAAGCACTCAAAATTCATGCTGAGGAAAAACTGGACAGGTAACTGATTATACACATCTCTTTTCAGGAGTTTGTGCTGTAGGGAAATTCCTGTGGCTGGACCTTGCATCCCAAATCTGCTCCTGTGCATCCCAAATCTGCTCCTGTGCAGAGCACAGGCTGCTCTGGATGGAGGGTAAAATGAGATGCCAGAATCGTAGAATCAAAATGGTTTGGGTTGGAAGGGACCTGAAAGATCATCTAGTTCCAACCCCCCTGCCATAAGCAGGGATGCCTCCCACTAGATCAGGTTGCTCAAAGCTCCATCCAACCTGGCCTTGAATCCTTCCAGGCACGGGGCATCCACAACTTCTCCAGGCAACCTGTTCCAGTGTCTCACCAACTCAAAGTAAAGAACTTCCTAATATCTGATCTAAATCTACCCTCTTTCAGTTTGAAACCATCACCCTTTGTCCTATGACTGTACTCCCTGATTTCCTGTAGCCCCCTTTTAGCTACTGGAAGGCTGCTATAAGGTCTCCTCAGATCCTTCTCCAGGCTGAACAACCACAACTCTCTCAGCCTGTCCTCACAGGAGAAGTGCTTCAGCCCCCTGATCATCTTTGTAGGCATAATGAGAATTTCTATCATGTGCTGCTGACCATATAGAACCATTGACATTTCTTTATTGAATATCTCCATATTTCTTGAACTAATTTTCCAGGGAAGATAGGAAAGAGGCCATTTCCCAGCTCTATGTAGCTATGGAGGGCTGTGCTCAGGTATTTTCACCTGCAGCTGCTATTCCTGACCCCTAAATTTGCTATTGCCCCTGTGCTGTGTCACTGCCTCTGCATCAGTCAGCAGAACAGGAGGTGTGAGTGCAGCTCTGCTCTTTCAGTGCAGACTCAGGAGAATATTTTCAAAGACTTACAGAAAGGATCCCTGCCCTCACCACCCACAGGGTAAGATGCAGTCCATCCTTCCATAACCTCTGTCCATTCCTGTAGAGAACTTGATGTTCTCTGTGTTTTTTTTCTAGAGCCAATGCTGAAATTGCACAAGTGAGAGGCAAGGCTCAGCAAGAGCAAGCAGCTTATCAGGCCAGCCTTCGGAAAGAGCAGCTGAAAGTGGATGCGTTGGAAAGAACACTGGAACAAAAGGTAAGTGGCCATTCAGCTCTTCCAATGCAGTAACCAGCAGGGTGACTAAATTGAGTTTAAACTTGCCCAGAGTGGTTGTATCCAGCTCTCCTCTGGAGCTCAGACCTCAGCCAGGTCTTGCTCCTGTGTCCAGTTGTCCCAGCAGCTCCCCAGCCCCCAGGAGAGCAGCGTTGCCCAAACCTTAGAACAAACTCAGCTGCCTGCACCAGGTGGTTCAAGATGGACTCATTTGCCAGGCTTTGACCTCAGCCACGGGCTGGGCTCTGTCAAAGCTCATTGTGCACTTGTGGACCAGGTAGAGCCCTGGGTTTGCTTTGGTTCTTGGGTTTAAGATCATCTTGGA
>JAOEGS010018885.1:41327-60058 GCA_025447755.1 Corythornis vintsioides
CCAGCTCTCCTCTGGAGCTCAGACCTCAGCCAGGTCTTGCTCCTGTGTCCAGTTGTCCCAGCAGCTCCCCAGCCCCCGGGAGAGCAGCATTGCCCAAACCTTAGAACAAAATCAGCTGCCTCCACCAGGGGCTGGGCTCTATCAAAGCTCATTGTGCACTTGTGGACCAGGTAGAGCCCTGGGTTTGCTTTGGTTCTTGGGTTTAAGATCATCTTGGATCAATTCTTTTGTGCTCTGTGTGCATGTACATGTGTAGATGCTCTGTTCTCAGTGCTGGAGAAAACCTAATTGTTCCACACTCCTCCCAAAGTTTGGATGATGAAAAAAAACAAGCAAACAAAACCCCAAACACCCACCCACTCATCTTAATGCAACTATCTTCTTTCATTACACCTAATCATAGAATCATAGAATTGTTTTGGTTGGAAGAGACCTTTAAGATCATCAAGTCCAACCCTTCCCCCAGCACTGCCAGGGCACCACTGACCCATGACCCTCAGCACCAGAGCTTGGAAACCCCTCCAGGGATCATGGGGACTCCACCCCTGTCCTGGGGAGCCTGGGCTGGGATTTGACAACCCTTACAGGGAAGAAATTGTTCCTTGAGACCAACTTGAACCTCCTCTGGTGCAACTTGAGGCCATTTCCTCTTGTTCTGTCACTTGTTACCTGGGAGAAGAGACCAACCCTGCCTGGCTGCACCCTTCTGTCAGGAGCTGTCAGAGCCAGAAGGTCTCCCCTGAGCCTCCTTCTCTCCAGGCTCAACAACCCTAGTTCCCTCAGCCACCTTATATATATTAATTAGATCTAAACCATAATATACTCTTAATAACAGCCTATAATACTGCCTTTTCTTTTCCAGAATAAAGAGATAGAAGAATTAACGAAGATTTGTGATGAACTGATTGCCAAAATGGGGAAAAGCTAACTTTGAACCAAATTCCTGGACTTTGCTATTTGAGTGCAATATGACCATTGGCACACTGATGTCCATACATTGATGTGGACAAGGTTATATTTTCACTTTTTCGTATGCACTACTGTATTTTCTTTCTAAATAAAGTTGATTTAATTGTATGCAGTACTAAGATGACTATCAGAATTTCTTGCTATTGTTTGCATTTTCATAGTATAATTCATAGCAAGTTGATCTCAAAGTTCCTGTATCAGGGAGATTGTCAAGTTCTCTAAGAAATTACCAATTGCTGATCCTAGCCTTCCCTTTGTACATGAGTTCCCATGTTGGATGTCTTTTGGATTTAATATAAACATGTATTACTTGCATGGGGACTCTTGCCTTAAGGAGTGTAAACTTTATCTGCATTTGCTGATTTGTAAAATAACACAAAAAAGGAAAAAAAAATGCATGTCACAAATGAAATTCTCTATTGTAAATAAATTTTTTCGTTGACAGTTGAAGATAAGTTTGGCTCTATATTCTGTACTTCACTCACTTGCTTCATGTGCAGCACCAGATAGAATAGCTCTGAATTTCTGCACAGAAAGCACCTCATGGGTCATTACTTGGGGCACCCTGTGGGTCACTAGAATATGCTGCTTACGTGCACCTCTGTCTATACCTGTTCTCTATAATCATCCATGTGTGGTAGATTTGGACCACTCGGGTCTCAAGCATTGGCTTAATCTCCAAAATCTTTAATGCTCTGACCCTGATCCAGGAAATCCTAGAAGAGTTCGGGTTGGAAGGAACCTGAAAGATCATCTTGTCCCAACCCCCTGTCGTGGGCAGGGACACCTCCCACTAGAGTGGGCTGCTCAGAGCCCCCTCCAACCTGCCCTTGAACACATCCAGTGATTGAGCATCCCCTGGGCAATGTGTTCCAGTGTCTCACCACCCTCAGAGTGAAGAATTTCATAGATCTAACCCAAACCTACCCTGTTTCAGTTCCAAGCTGTTACCCCTTGTCCTATCCCATCAGCAAATGTGATGAGGCTGTTTGCAGGAGTTGGAGCCTGGGGCATGTGATGGTGGGATGGTGGTTTTGAAGCAGATCTATCACTGAAAGGTGAACACATTTTCTTCTTTCTGCTCCTGGGAGAATTTGCCTGTGGGGTTTGTAAAGATGGAGTACGTGTGATTAGAAGTACACCCAGAATAAGCTAGATAAGTAGCATTCTCACACACCTCTTTATCCCACGAGTTATCCTCTGCAGAGGATTAGGTATGTAAGATAAGCATTAAGGCTTTGATAGCAAACAAACTGCTTTCTTTGTCTAATGGTGCACCTCTTGTACCTCCATGATGTGGACAGTCTTCAGCCTGCTTCTTCTCAGCTCCATTTTTGTACTCAAAAGTAAGTCAACTCCTTTTTCTTGCCTTTTAAAACTTCTTTTCATTTCCTTCTTTAGGCATGGTTGAGCCTCTTTGCTGTTCTGAGCCTCAGTCTGGGTTGGTTTGGCTTCAGGTTATTGTGTGTATGTGGGTTGCAGCACTGAATTTCCCCTCTGCTATGGAATATAAACATAAATATGTATGCTAACAAATTAAAATGCCCACGTCCCTGTGGACAGCAAATGTGCTTCTGCTCTGCCAGTTTGAAGTATGGTATTTTAAATGTATTTAAAATTCATACTTGCCTTTTGGAAATAGCATATATGAAGATATACTGTTGTGCCTTCCAGCTGAATGATATTTTGGGAGAAAACAAACTATGGAATGTAGTCAGATTTTAAGTGTTTACAATGTAATTTTTCATGGTACCATGGACCAAAGATCATGACAGAGGGGAGGGAAAAAAACATGATGGTCCAGTTTGTTACAGTGGACTCTGCTCTGAAAATGCCACAAGGAGGTGTGGATGCAATTACAGAACATCTGATGTTCTTGGATTATTTTCAGTGCAAATTGTAACAACTAAATAATATATGGCTTGGGTTTTTTTATACCTTTAAAGTCAGTATCTGGACCACTTCTAAAAAAGAGAAAATTGATAGGATTTGCAGTATCTTTAGATTTTTTTAAATTATTTTTATTTTTTGTATTTTTAATGTGCTTCAAACAGAATTAGGGACACCTTGTAGCTGGTGATTTAAAATGTAATCTGTAAGCAGTGCTGTGATGAGTGGTCTGTTTTCTTTCACACCAGGTGAAGCACTGCAGTGTTACACCTGCGTAGGGTCTAACGATGAAGACTGTAACAGACAAGGAACTCAGCAATGTCCAGGGCACTCAGATGCTTGTGCAGTCTTTAGAGGACAAACAAGTAAGTCACAAACAGTTCCAACTCCTTCTGGTTTTAATAATAGAAAGAAATAGTGTTGGAAAGAGTATATAGTAAGCTAAGGAGAAAAACAAAGGTATTTCCTCTTGAAAGAAACCCTGTTATTCTCAATCCCTGATTTTTCTTTGGTTTAGCAGCAATCTGATACAAAATCTCACCGAGTAAGAGTTGTCAGGTTGCCAAGATGAGCTGTATTCTCACTATGGGAAAGCTGAAAGAAAGCATTTTATTTATTGCCCACTTCTTCCTTAAGTCATTTTTAAGTGAAATGACTTAACTGAAAATTACCAAGGAAAAGAAGCTCTTGAGGCAATGCCCTTCAGCAGAGATATTTTAAGTTTCACAACTTGCAGTTAAGATAAATTACAGTTATTAACCTAAGCAGAAGTTAGTTAACATGCTGCAATCTGAGGCAATTGTGTTCATTTACATGTCAGGAAGGGTCAAACCCAATGTTGTTGCTCAGTATTGGATGGTCAGGTTGATGCTGAGGGGATGACCACGAACGTTCAGGTCCACCTGGGCTCACTAGTTTTGTTCTAAGTGGTGTTACGAAGACCATGAACATTTAGGTCCACCTGGGCTCACTGTGGTTCTGTTCTAGGTGGTGTTATGAAGTCCTGTTCATTCAGGTCCTTCTGTGAGAGGGCCAGGAGGGAAGGAAACAGAGCTCCCGGAGTGAATGTCCACTGCTGCTACTCCAGCAACTGCAACGTGAAAGGCCTGGCTTCAAGAATCACCACCTCCTACAGCTACATCTCTCTCCTCATCTTTACATTGCTCTGGCACCCCTTGTTGAAGCTGACATGAGGGAGGAAAATGAGAGTATCTTGAAGCAACAAGTCTGCCTTCATTGAAAGGGATGATTCTGTTTCCTCATCACATTCCTCCATGTTCCCTGTTCCTCGGTAGGTAAAAACCAGTAGGCAGACCTGACAGGTGTTCACAGAAAAATTGTCCCATCCCATCTGCTAAATATCTCTTGACCATATAGAGAAGAAATGCTGCCCTCTTCTTCTTTCTCCTAAGGGTTTGATTGTGCAAAGATGTAACATTTTCCTACTGTTTAGGTAGAATGTATGAAGAGAAAAATAAATCTTATCTGCAAGTAGCCTTATAGTAAAGGACCAATATCTTCCAAATGCTGTTTACTCTTGCTGACGTTGAAAAGCAAGCTAAAATTTTCAAGCACAAAGTGACTGAAAATTTTAGCATGCAAGTTAGTCTTTCAGAGAATCTATGTGAACTGGACAGAGCCAGAAATCTTGAAATAAAGATGATTTAGTATTAGAACAAATTAGTAAGAGAAGGTCATTAAGAGCAAAGCATGGAGGTGTGTTATATTATGTATATTTTCTGGAAAAAAAAATCCAACACAATTCTTCCTGTTTTCTCTTCTTTGATCCTTTGAGAATCTTATCACAATATTGGAATAAGAAGGAAAAAAGAAAAAAAGCCAAACAAACCAAAAAGAGCTTGGGAGTTGTTTTGAATGGGTGAGCCTCATCCAAACATCAGCTCATTTTATCTCAACTGCTGTTTTTGAGAACAAGTGATTAATCCCTGTCTTGAAAGCAAATGATAACTTGTGTAATAACATTTTTGTTTATCCAACTTCTTCTTGGTTCCAACGATGCAGTTAATTCTCTGCTGTCTTTGAGACTAAGAGTACCTACCTCCCCTTCAACGACATGACTGAGATGATTCTCTTGTGATTTGTGTGTCCTTTTCCTTTTGCAAAGTGGATGAAGCTACTTAGAGATATAAGGAACCAAATCAGCATTTTCCATAATCCCATTCATTGCAATCTTACCAAGTACATCACGAGCTAGTAGGCAGATTGTCCTTTTGAAGTGCTTGTGTTGAAAGCAGGCAAGAGAAGTGACTCTGTGTGTGATGTGACAGCACTAAGCAGTGTCTTGGGTCTGTGGTACTGGAGAGCAGGGTGGTACCTCCTTTGGTTCAAAACTCAGAGGGAGAGATGAGCAGATGAGTGGTATTTGTAGGTTATTTTAATGTCCAGCTCTGCTGATCTGGTCTAATCTCTGGCACACAACATGCATAGGACTGGCTTAAAGTCCAGCTGGTGTAATTGAGCTTCAGGTAGCCTTTAGAGTCCTAGTTTTAGTTGCTGATTTGGAAAAAGATTTGGTCATCAAGTTTATGGAACTCACAAAAGACGTGACAAAGTAGTTCTTCCACTAGCTTTATGTTCTGACTTTTTTTTTTTCAGTATAATTCTTTGAAAAAAACCAATAACAGGCACCATGTTATAGATTTCTGCACATTCACAAAGTTGTAATTAAGGCTGCAAACTCTAGAGAGCTTCTTCAAGTGAAATCAGTGAAACCTCTACCTATAGTATAACCCTAGTCTGCCTTCTAGCTGTTGCCTGGCACATGGACCAAACTGTCTTCTTGCTTTATTGTACTTTTTCCTCTGCATGGATCAATTCAGCATCTCATGTAGATTGTGGCTGCAGCCTGAGACCATTCTTCTGGGGGTTTGTTCAAATGGGCTGTCAGACAAGATGGTTCTGGTCTAAGCTTAGTTGCTAGGTGCAGGTCTGATAAAGCAGTTCAATGTAAAGATTGCAACAATGCAGCAGATCTTGGCTGAGAATGTTAATTTAGACTTGCAGATCTCATCTCTGTAAAGATCAGTGAAGTTGATTGAAGTATTTTTCATTTCATTCTCGGCTTGAATTGGCTCCTTCCATCTGTTCTGCTATGGGAAATGAGTATTGATTGTATCTTTATTTTCTGATTGTTCTGTAATGATCAATCTGTATTGAGTGTAAGCTCTGTACATGCTCAGTGCATTTCTTTAATGAGAAAATAAAATGCATGCAATGACTGACAATGTCTCTTGATAAACAAACCTACATCTTCTATCTGGGATTTCCAGGTGCATCTGACTGTTTTCTAGCAGGAATCCTGGCTTGCTTTTTTACTGTGGGATGTATTTCTTAAATCTGTTAGATAAAACAGTGACTGTTGATAGGTTTCTTACTGTGATATTTCCATCACAAACTAAGAAGGTAAGGCTCTGTGCTTTTGACAAACACCATCTGTCACTCCTGACTACAGCCAAGGCTCAGGTCTTCAGCCAGCTCCCAGCCTCCAGCCACCTCCCTTGGATTCTGCCACCCAACACGTCCCAGGCTGCTTTTCACAGCTCTGACATCTTCCCTGCCTAACTATGAACCTGAAGTGTGCATGAATGTATTTTGATAAACCATATTTATGGATTGATGACACCAGAGGGGTTTCACAATGGTTCTTGGCCATAAACATTAACAGGGAGACAGGCACAGGGGAAAACGAAGCAAAAAAAGAGGAGCATTTTTAAACCCTGTTGAAAATACAGAAAATATTCTAAAGTTTCCGTTGCCATGACTCTGCAGAGCTATTCCCAGTCATGTGTAAAACAAAAATCAATTGTCTTTAGGTGGGTTGTTCTGCAGTCTAATCATTCCCCATCCAGTGGTATACTCTTGCTGTCTTCCTTAATTGACAGACAGTTGGGACAAAAGGAGCAGAAACTGATAATGAAATGCCTTCTGCTGCAACTAGAGATGGTAAGAATTCCTTTTCATCTGTTTTATTAGCTGGATACATGTACTGGATCTGCTGGGTAAGTACTGGGTTTAATGCCAACCTCTCACCTTCAAGAAAGGATCTCCAAAGCAACAGATTCATAATTTCTAATTTATAAGTGAAAGAAACTCTATAACTACAGCTTGTAGGATTTAGAAATAGCCCCAGGTCATAATTTCCATTATTTATTTCCTCTTGGTTTTGGACCTACCAGGAGGAAACATCTGAGCAGAGTGCCCCTGCACTTTCTCAAAGAGCATCCGTGGAAATATACAACTGAATTTGTGTCAGTATTCCTCCACACCTGAATTTTCCTGCAGTGAGAGCAAGGTTCAACTTGTCTCCTGTTCTTGGTAAGGAATAAGCAACTGTGGAGGCTTGTGAGCTTTGAAATCTAGGTCAGGAAGATAACCTCAATACCTCTTCTGCTATTTAATGAAAGAAGTTTTAAGTACATCTTGTTTTCACAGATCACAGTTTCTTTTTTAATCCTTTTCATCTGAAATGTTAGTTGTGTGGCTCTGTTCAGTAGGGATTAAAACAAAGAACACCCTTCTACCTTGTGCTGTCATGTCTTGATCTGCATTTAAAGCCCAGATGTGACAGGGCTCGTCGTGAGTGTTGCTGCAAAAGGTCTCAACCTTTCTGGACCCCTCAGATATTTAAGCTGTAGCCCAGAGCTGTTTGCTGTGGCTGGTGACTGCCCTTGGGAAAGAGTTTTATTGCTTTTGAAATCAGAAATCCTAACTGCAATTCCTGGAGCTCCAGGTTGTCACACATACAACTCCCTCTTATCATCCAAAGCCAGTAGTGCACGGAGTATTTTCAGTTGGCAAATTTATGATGTGCTTAGGTGTTGCATTTTTGCTCCCAACTAAGTGGGAAAAAAATGCTAATAACAGTGTTAATCCCAGTAAGTGTGTATCAAGAGTGTAGCTAGAAATTCCTCATGCTGGTGGCATAGTGCAAGTAAATTTTATCAGCATCTGAACAAAACAAGGGAAGAGCCAACGTAGGATTTGGTTCAGAAAGAACCACAGTGTTTGGTGCTTGGCAGTGAGGCATTATGGAAAGTAGGTCTTGTCAGACACATCTCATTTGAGGTTATGGATTTTTGCTGATAAAGGCAAATGCATGGATTTTGCAACCCCTTTTCAGATAAAATTGCAGCTGTGATGTGCAGACTGAGAGTTCAAAGACTGAAAGACTGCAAAAACAAACTTCTCAGTAGAAAATCATCCAAATGGTATCTTGGACACGGGTGATCTCCCATCATCTTTCTGACAATCTCAGGATGGTAGCCTAAGAAGTGTCACAAAAAGAAGGAGCTGTCAAAGGACGAGTGTGTCTGCATCCAGACAGTGCTGTATGGCACCCTATCTGTTGCCATAGGGACAGATTTCCAAGGGGGATGAGTAATGCCCTTTTCTGGGACAAAACTAAAGCAGAGGAATGCATGTGGGAGGGTGGGGCTGAGCATTTTGTAGCCCTCCAGCCCTCCTCTGCTCAACCTTTAGCACCAGTGACGTGTGAAGGAGGAGAAATTGCCCACACCTTTCCTAGTGACCTGATTTCACCCAGTGGGTAATATTTCTTTCAGAGACTACCCTTTTAACTGCAAGACCTGTAAGTATGAGATCATGTTTGAAAGATGATGGGGAATTTCTCCTTTTGTGGAGGACTTCCTATCCTTCATCCTCACCAAATTGTTTTTCTTTTGCTTTAAACAATCACTGGGGGAGGTTTGAACACCAGAATAGACTCAGACAAAAAAATGAAGGCTGGTGTTCAAATGCAGTCACTGATTCCCATCTCCTGCATTGGAGGTGGCTGTCATTTTATTTTAAGCAATGCTGGTCACTCTCAGTTTCTCATTTTCAGTGCAAAAAGGTCAGTGTCTGCAGAGCTGGCCAGGAACTCAGATTGACTGGCTGGCATCTCTTCAGCCAGGTCAGAGCCTGACTTTGCTCAAAGACAAATTTTTGATGCTTTTGCTCACATGATCTCCCAACCTTCACAGAATTTGTAAGATGCTGAGGATGTTCTTTGTCTCCCTTTAGTAACTTGGTCTTACCCCCCTTTGTATTTTTTGCAGGACTTCCATGAATTGAAAAGAAAATATCCTGAAGTGTGTATTTATTAATTCCAAGTTCTCATATATATGTCAATGGGATTAAACTTCTAGTAGTATAATAATTTCTAAACTGCATCTCCCAACTCTGTGATGATTCCTAATTTCAGTCTTTATCAGCATGATGGGTTTTGCTCTATTTTATGATGAGCATATGAAGAGTTAATAGCCAAGGCCTATACAAGCCAGCTCTGAAGAAAAGCTCCTTCACTGCAGTGTTTAAAGCAGGTTCCATTCAATCATGGTCAGCTGGGAGCACTGAGCCTTGCTGGGGCTGCAAAGCCAGAGGTTAGAACACTTCTAAAGCAACTCACTGTCCCAGAAGAGAAATAATCACCTTTGCAGCTTCAAATGACCTCTGTGCTTTTTATTGTTCTCACCTCTGTGTTTCCCTGCATCTGTGAAAGCTGCCACCACCAGCAGGTAAGAGCTGTTAGTGACAACCCCTGTTTTCATCTCTCCTCTCCTTTAGTCCTTCTAAGGGTTAAGCTTTCCTCTGGGGAGCCACCTTTTTGGACATTTCTTTTGCACTCTGCTGTTAACAGGCCTTACATGTATTTGGCAGTCTCCATCACTTCAGTTTCCCTGTTCCCCCAGCCAGCTATGGCTCCTCATATTGAAGAAACACGTCTGGTTTTGTTACACATTCAGTTGCAATGAATGTGGCTCTGGAAAAAGCAAAGCAGTTACCAGCAAAGGAGCATTTCCATCAGTGGGGCAGCTGACTGAGCCAGGAAAAATGTTCAGTGGGAAGTCATCCGAGCAGGGCTGTGCCCGTGGGGCATTGGCAGGGGGTTTCTTGGCATTCCTGTAATCAAACAGAGGAGGAGCTTGTGGAGAGGAGAGGTCTACCAGGCTGTGGCCTGTTTGGCCATGTTTGTGCAGCAGATAAGAAGGGATGACTTGGCCCTGGGATGGTTTGCTCAGCTCTCCCCAAGGGTTAGGAAAGGGAGGAGCTTCTGCTGAAGCATCTTCCCAATGCAGCTCTGCTCTGTCAGTTTTAGTTTTTTGTTTGTTTATTGTTTTGGGGTTTTTTTGTGTTTTTTGTTTTTGTTTTGTTTTTTCTAAATTTAATAGATCTTCCTTCTGAATCCCAGCACAGCCATGGGGTCAACACCCTGGCTCTGAGATGGATATGTGTGTGATAAAAACTTCTGTGTATCAGGGTGTGGTGTTCTTGAAATGAGAATGGTTTTGTAGTCAAAGGTGCTCCACCAGTTGCTGACAGATTCAGCTGTGGTATTTTAGGAACTGTGTAAAATTTCAGAGCTGGCCTCATTGGGGACTCTTTTGAGGATGAGGACAGGCAGGGGAAAAAAAGGATACTTTGATTTGACACCTCCTGTTAACATCAGAGAGCCTCTGAAAAAACCAACTTCTGCCCTCCCCAAAATCAGGATCCCTTGTGGCAGCTGAAGATAATACTTTGCTCATCCATGATCAGCAGTCAAGTGATCTCATCTGACCTTTACTTTGACATGGCTTATCCAAAGCCTTTTATGCTTATCCAAACTTTGGCTTCAGACCATGCTGCCAACCCAAGCTATTTGGGGCAAATCCTGGTGACCTCTCTTTCAGCTTGGTCTCATCAAGAGGATGAAGGGAGGATTACTAGCCCATGGATTGGGTGTCCCGAGGCAACAAATAAAAGACTCCTCTGCATTCTGGAGCTGATTTCTAAGCCCTGGTGTGCTTGAGGATCTTTGCCCAGTCTCAGAGACCAGTTCTCCAGCAGACAGATGGCTTGTGGGCTGCTTTGGTCTTGAGAAATACAGAGTCAGCCTCAGCACTTAAAATAGTTCTTAAAATAGTTCTCTGTCTTTTGGGGGTTTTTTTCTTTCTTTTTTTTTTTTCTAAACAATTTTGCTCTGAATTTGCCCAACAACTACAGAAGTGCTTTCATTTATTCTTTCATAACTGGGGAAACTGTGATCAAGGTGACCTCAAGCCCCAGTTGGGCAGAGAAGATGGAATTGGAGCCTATGGCTGAAATTAGGACAAGGTTTAGGGATGCTGCTGCTGTTGGAAGTTTGCCCTGGTAACAGTGAGGTGTCTGCAGACAGACACTGACCCTCAGGTGTCTCAGCCTTGTCTCAGCTCCATGTCCCCTCTCAGAGCTGGCTGTCTGGATGTCAGCTTCATCCTGCTTTCCTGCTGGTTGCTGCTGGGAATTTGGATGCATTTTAAATTGGATTAAACTCTGCTAGTTCTGCATGAAAAGCCTAAAGAAGCTGTTGTGCCAAACCAGGGGCTCATTTCTGGAGTTTTTGTTGAGCATCAGTCCTCTCACTCTTTATTCTTCCTGTGGTAAGATCACCTTCATTGCTTTTCTGCATAATTCACATGAGAAACAACTTAGGATGTCACTTAATCAATGTATTTCCACTCAGTGGTCAGGAAATGTGGCTTCAATCCCTCATCTGAGGCACACCAGTGTCTCCAGGCAGTGCAGAGGTCTGGCCTCTGTGCTGGAACATACAGGATGAGCTCCTCAGATGGACACACCACTGTGGTCTCCAAAATGTTGGACAGGTAACACAAACACATCTTATGGCTTTGTTATTTGTGTAAAAATAGAGAAATTACTTAGAAACAATAGAAAACCAAAACAAACAAAGGTATAAATATGTTTAGCTTTGGCTAATGCTCTTGGAGCAGTGACAGACCAAAAGCAGAGGTCAGGGAAGGGTTGGGGGGAGGTGGGAGTCTTTAATGTCCCAGTAAGAAAGAAATAGGCATATAAGTCCTTCTGAAGTTCTGAAAACTTTGAATATTTACATTTTCCTCCTCTCTTTTTTAATCTCTAAGATTTTATATCCAGAAACCTCATCCAAAGTAACTCTGTTTGCTGGACTCAAGATCACAGATGTTGTCAGTCCAAATGGTCTGAGAGGTGTTCCTTGGAAATTGCAGCTGATTTTCCCTGATGTGAGTAGCAGAACTTTTGTGCAAGTTTTTCCTTTTCCCTTCTAAGTGTTCTTCAGTGGTTGGGCTTCCTGTGGGATCCTCAACAGATCTCCAAAGGCTTTCCTACACTATTTTATATGAAGTATGTATACAGCTGTTCATGCAAGGGAATGTAAAGGGGTAATGGCTTTAAACTGAAATTGGGGAGATCTAGATCAGATATTAGGAGGAAAATCTTCACTATGAGGATGATAAGACACTGAAACAGGTTGCCCAGAGATATTTTGGATGCCACTTCCCTGGAAGTGTTTAATGTCAGGTTGGATGGGGTCTAACTGGGAGGTGTTAGCATGGCAGGGGGGTTGGAATGAGATGATCTTTCAGGTCTCTTCCAACCCAAACCATTCTGAGTTTGTGAATTTCTGTATGCTTTGTCTAATAAAGCTCACTGTGGTCTGGGTAGGCACATTCATGCATGGTTTTGGTGGAGGCTTGGCTGTGATGGACCATGATGTGCCTTATCCTGGAATACTGGCTGCAAATCACAGCAAAAAACCTGTGCTGACCACTATACTGCATTATCTTCAAGTGAAAAGGGAGCAGCCATGCTTCTCACTCCTACAGAAGGACAAGGTAGGTTAAAAAAACCTGGGCTGTGATAAAAAAAAAACCAGGAGAACTAGGGCTGCAAAAGAGCAGGTTGGTACCTGCTGCAGCTCTTACAGATCAGGACAGGACAGAAGGAACACAGCTTTCAGCCACACTGGCTCTGGTGAGTTGAGGTAGCTAAGGAACAGCTATTTGCTTTGTAGGGTTTTTTTTAACAGGAAAATAGAGTTCAGATACACTTTCTTGAACTTGAATAGAGGAATCAAGAATGTCACTCTTAGCTGAAGGTTACCACCTTGGTTAGAGGAGGCTCCCAGGAGCCTGCTGTGTGATACCCCTCAGCTTGTTTATTGCCTTTAAAAACAGCCAGTGCTCCAAGCAAGGTGTTGACCCATGAGAAGTCCAATGATCCCACTGATGGCAAGGGAACAGCACACACACCAAAAGATGCCACAGAGGGACACGTGTGGCAGCAACAACCATTTTTCTCTTACCCATCACTGTGACAGGGCTAGCAGGCAGCAGGAGCTGTGCTAGCCACTCATTTGCTGTTTAGCATCCGTGAAATGGTTTTTGCTGGACCAGTTCCCCAGAAATACTTCCAATTCTGCAGCCAAGCTGCTCTCTCAAGGTAGCTGAAGCATATCATTTTATAGTGATGACATGGTGCAGTTCAGTTATGCCAGTAAAGCCAGCCCAGGAATGAAGGCAGTCTGCAAAACTACATCCCAGGCAGGAAAAGGAATCCCTGGCACAGTGTGTACTCCTCTCAATATCTCATGCATAATGTCTTGTTTCTGAAAGCTGGAGATGCTTTGAATTTAAAAAGATAAGCCAAAACAAACAGCAGCTGAAGGAAAATCTGTATATTGTCAAACTCTTTCAATCCACGATTATCTCACTGCAAGGATGGGGATGAGCTGAGTGTGAAGGTATCGCTGCAAACACTCCTGTGCACTCTGAATCCAGTGGTCAGCTTCAGCTAAAGCATGGCATTTCTACCCATAGTCCAGACTACTTTTATTTCCTTTTCAGGGGGTTATTTTCTGTCTTTCTTAGCAGGAAAACCTCACTCACAGCATCTCCAGAGTGAGACAATGGCAAAAAAAATTGTCTTTATTGCCTTGCTGCAGCATGTGAAAACAAATATTGAGCACAGGGATGAAACAAGCCCTCTTGATTTGGTATTTAAAATAGAATTAACACATAAAGATTTAAAATTTCAGTATTTATCATGAATTGTTGGAGTACAAAAAGGCCTTGGCAAGCAGCAGCCAGATAAACTTATTTTACTGGCAGAGATGATTAGTGTCTCTCTTTCATATAATCTGCATTTGCATTATTTGACTTACTCAGCTGTCTGGTTTGGAAAGATCAATTTTTTTGCATCCAGAGTTATGACAGCAATGACAAAGATTCACAGGAATTTGGAAGTTAAGAATCAAAACCACTACAACTTCATCTGCAGTCCCATTCTATTAATATTTGCCATTACCATTCTGTTAAATTTAAGTGTCATTAAATTGCACTTAATTTGCACAGTCATTATTTGTTCCTTTGGTGGAACAACATATCAAAAAGCAATAGAGGATTGATTGTCTAGGATCATCAGCAATCACTTCTTTTTAATTCATGGAATTATTTCAGAGCTGCCTGATGCTCTCCAAATAGGAGGAGTATTAAAGGAGCTTCCACACTTAAGTAAAAAGAAATCAGCCTTTCTGGAGGAACATATATAAATGCAAGGAATATATGTACAGATAGCCACTGATGCCACCCAACAGGCTGAAGAACTGGAGTATGTGTGTTGCCTTTTCATACTGATGAAAAGAAATTGAGGAAAAAATTTCTGATCAAAATTGGTCTGATTTCTTACAAAGGGATATCTATTTAGTCCTGGGAATGTAATATTACTTCTTAGAAAGAAGATTAAACAATAGTTAAAGCACCTTTCACCTGAGGATTTGGAAACCCTTCAGACAAGGACTTCACTTCCAGCTCAGACCTTCTCAAACAACCTTCCCTTCCCTCCTTCTCCCTTTTCCCTAGAATTATGGAGGGCATTAGCAGCTGCCTTTTCCCAGAGCACTGCATCTCACCCCTCTCCTCTGCTCCTCTCTTGTTACCCCTGATCACTTTGGTCTCTTCAGTATCACTAAAAGTCCTCCCCTCTCCTTTTCTTCTTCCTCCATTATACTAAAATAATGGAGCCATCACATATTTGTGTTCCTGGCACCCCAACTCATCTTCAAATTCCTTCTGAAAACTTTGTCTCAGGAATTCCTTTTTTCTTCTAGTTGGCAACAGCACTTGGTCACTTCTTGAGTATTCCTCAGCTGCTGCCTGTGCCTGGCCTGGCATCTGGCTCCCACACAGGGTACCAAGCTTCCCATGCTTTGCTCACAATAATAGGAAACTTAACACCCATTCTGGAGCCTGTTAATAAGAAAAGATCTTTTGAAGTTTCCTCAAAGAAAATGCCAGAGAATGTTTTATTGGCAAACAACTGTTAATAACCAGAGTTAGTAACCAGAATTAACTCATCCCATTCCAATTTAACTATTAAATTTACCTTTTTAACTCACATCTCTTGACTTCTGGTTAAAAAAAGGAAACATTTCTTTTTATATGTACTTTACAAATATTTATTTCCTCTGTGTTGCAGATGTCAGTCCATCATGAAGTGGGGAGTTTGCTCAGCCATGTCCATAGCTGCTTGCCAGGTGAGATTAAAGACTGATGAGGTCTGGGAACACTCCTTGAGGTGGGAGTTTTGTGACAAAACTGGGGACAGGATTGGGAACCTTCAAACCACTGTTAGACACCTCAGAGCCCTGGAGCAAATCCTTTTGCATGCATTGACTCGTACACAACGTCACTGTGCACATCTTTGTGTGTATTTGACACCTGAGGGGGGTGGCGGAGGGAGTCTGAGGGGGGTGAGGGAGGGACGCTGCGCGGGCTGACTGAGGTGCCCGCCCCGCGGCACTGCCCTCGCCCGCCGGCAGATGGTACCCGGGAGTTGCGAATCAAACCCTTCCCAGGGGCCGGCGCTCTCCCCTCCGCTCCCCAGCAAACACAACACTCCTCAAAAAGGCGGCTTGATGCGAAGCTTCTTCCTCAGCTCCCCTGCCAGAACCGACTAGGGAAACTGCCCCGGTTTTTCGTGCCTTGCGTGCGCCTTCCGCCAGCTCAGACTGGCTTGGAGTTCCCCCTTCCTTAGAGTAGAATAATAGACTAGAATCAAATCATAGAATGGTTTGGGTTGGAAGGGACCTTTCGGAGTCACCTAGTCCAACCTCCCTGCAGGGAGCAGGGACATCTGCAATTAGAGCAGGTTGTTTAGAGCCCCGGCCAACCTCACCTGGGATGGTGCCAGGGATGGGGCAGTCGCCTCCTATCTGGGCAGCCTGGTCCAGGCTCTCACCACCTTCACTGTAAACAATTTTTTTCCTTGTATCTAGTCTAAATCTCCCTCTTTTAGTTTAGTCATTACTCCTTATCTTGTCACAACAGGGCCTGCTAAAAAAGATTGTCCCCATCTTTCTTTTAGCCCCCTGTTAAACACTGAAAGGCCGCAATTGTGTCACAAAGGTGTGATATTATTTTTCTGTCCTCACAAGTAATGTTTCCTGCTAAACACATCATGCACTGGCCATTGTCCACTGCATCCTGCAAAAGCAATCATCTCTGGAACCACATCTCACTCTTCCAGTGGCTGTAGCCACCATGAGCCTGAGATGAGCCTGGCACAGCCGAGGTGCTGTTACAAATGTAAAGGACATACTGAGTCTCCAGTATGAACCTGGGATGAACTCAGGATCTAGTTCCCCACTAGCTGCATTTCTACACAGAAGTCTTAATTTACCTTTGGAAGTCCCCAGCTTCTTTAAGAGGATGATAATGTTGTGCTACATCACAAATCAACAGATTCCTTTCTGTCCCTGGGTGACCTTGCAAGCAAAAGTTACATCAGAAGAAGACCTGTTTCCCAAACCAGGTGCCTGCATGTTTGTTTTTATTACATGTCCCTTTCCAGATCTTCTGTGCAAATACTGGACCTGCTAGACACTAATTCCCACTTAAGCTCCCTGCCCTTAAGACAGCAAGGACGAAGGCATTTCTCTGGGGATGCAGTGGGGGAGCAGTGCTGTGGACATATATCATCCTTTCCCTGGTGGGTGAGTACTGCCTTGTGAGCTTTGTCCTGCTCCTTTACAGAATTTCTGCTTTCTGCAAATTGCCCAGTCTGGTGGCTGGATCAGTTATGCTCTAGTTTTTCACTTACACAGAATGACTTTGTCTTTATGCCAGTGCAATAACATAGAACCAGGCAAATATAATGTTGAATGGACAAAAAAAAAAAAAAAAGCAAAGAAAAAAAAAAAAAGATGAGTTTGTAAGACAGGTGAAATGGATTGTACTCAAAGAACTCTCACACTGCACTGATTGCAATATCTTACCTAAAGAAACAGTATTAAAAACCTCTTTCTGATTAGCTGTTTTATCCAGACCTATTTTAAACTGTTTTCTGAGCAACATGTTCTACTTGCAGATGTCTCTGCTCCCTGCAGGGAGGTTGCACTAGATGACCTTTAAAGGTCTCTTCCAACCCCAAACATTCTGTGATTCTATGTGATATTGGCATAATTAAGAGTTTACTCATTGTGAAAGCTCTGAAATTCATGGTCATGTCTTCCAGCTACAGGGGCAACCATAAAAAAATAGTTCCAGGTCTACCCTGTAAACACAACCACAGTGACCCAGAGCAGAGGGAAAGGTGATGGGATGAGGCTCTGAACAGAACATCAGTCTTTTACACCCAGATACATAAATAGCTTATTTTTAAAAGATAGCTAAATCTTTCCCCATGGATTTATAAACATTCTTCCATGTCTGGAAACACTGTGTTGTAACATAGCATACCATGGCCACCAGTGGAGTGGAGCATTTCAAAACAAACAAACAGCAAAGAAATGACGATGGGCTTGAACACATGAAAGCAAATTTTCTGGAAGATTTCTTGTTGCTGCCCTTCTAAACTGAAACAGTCTGTAGATTTGTAAGAAAGGTTCAAAATATTGACAGTCTAAACTCTACGGCTTTTGTTTCTAAGCTCCTCCACCTTCAGCCTCAGTGTGATTTTTTAATGAGATATATATATATATTCTACTTTAGTTTCTAACAAAATCCCATCTGGTTAATTCTGTTCTTATAAGAAAGAAATACAAGCTTATTGGAAGTTAGATGATTAGTTAGTGCTACAATCCCCTCATCACAAACACTTACTTAGGATAAATGTGATGAAGGATTTTTTTCCTCCAGTTTCCTGGTTTTGATATCTGACATAGAAACATAGAATGGTTGGGGTTGGAAGGCATCTCTAGAGATCATCAAGTCCAACCCCCCATGCCAGAGCAGGGTCACTCAGGGCATGTTGCACAGCAATGCATCCAGAAGGGTTTGAAAACCTCTGGAGAAGGAGACTCCACAGCCTCTCTGGGCAGCCTGTTCCAGGCTCTGTCACCCTCACAGCAAAGAAAGTCCTCATGTTGAGGTGGAACCTTCTCTGCTCCAGTTTATACCCATAGTTCCTTGTCCTATTGCTAGGCACTACAGAAAAAAAGATTGGCTCCTTCTGTTTGACAACCCACCCTTCAGGTATTTGTAGACATTAATAAGGTCTCTTCTTGAGACTAAACAGCCCCTGTTCCTTCATCTTTCTTCACAGGGGAGTGCTCAAGTCCCTTAATCATCCTCATAGCCTCTGTTGGACTCTTACCAGTAGATCCCTGTCTTTCTCTGACAAGGATCTGAAAGTCAGTCAAATGTGAATAATCTTGATAGGTAAACATAACCAATACACTGGTAAAAAAAGAGCTACTCATAATCCATCTGATACTCTCATTCATGTTAATTAACTTGAAATGAAAGAGTAGGCTGCAAAACTTTGTCCCAAATGTAAAACCACATCCTTGCTGTTCTCTCAGAAACACCCAGGTGAAGGCTGATGCTAAAGCCAAGTTGGCTCCTTCACTCTTTCACATTTCTGATTACCAGCCTCTACATTTCATGGAGGAGTGGGGAGGGGTCTCCTGCAGTTCTGTGCTCTATGGGAGGCATCCTGCATGGGGTGCTGTAAGTGCAGGCAAATCCAGTGCAGATGTTTCACAGATTCACAGATATTAGGGGTTGGAAGGGACCTAGAAGATCATCTAGTCCAACCCCCCTGCCTGAGCAGGA
>JAOEGS010018886.1:0-47749 GCA_025447755.1 Corythornis vintsioides
CCGTTGGGGGGGGGGGGGGGCCGGGGGGGGGCGGGGGGGGGGGGGGGGGGGGGGGGCGCCCGGGCCACGGGGGGGGGCGGGGGGGCGGGGGGGGGGCCCCCCCCCCCCCCCCCCGGCCTCCTCCCGCGCTCGCGCCGGCGCTGCCCTGACAAAGGGTCCCCTGTGCGGGCTCCGCAGCGGCCGCCCGCAAGAGGCGGCGCGGACTGCACGCGCCTGCGGATGCGGAGCCGCCGCCTCCCGCCCGGCGGGAAGCGCGCGCGTGGGGAGGGTGGGGGGGCGGTGGGGGCACCGAGGCGGGCAGCGGCCGCGGGGCGTTCGGGCTCCGCCAAGGCTGCCGCATGCGGGGTCAGGCGAGGACACGGGGCTGCCGCGCACACGCACGCACAAACGCGTGCCTCCGCGCGCGCCCGGGGAGCGTGCAGGGATGCGCGCGTGCGCGCCCCAGGACACACGCGTGTGCGCACGCAGACGGGCACCGCGCGGCGAAGCGTCGGACGGGGCCGGGCACCCGCTCCGCTGGCAGCACCCGGGCTTGGGGGGCTCCGCTGGTACCGCTCCCCCACACACCCCGCTCAGCCGGCCGAGAGCGGAGATCTACCAGCTGCCCAAAAGAACCACTGCTCGGCACCGGCCCTCTCCAAATCCTCTGCCTGGGACTGGGAGTCCCGCGCCCAGGGCTTGGCACGGCCCCTGCCCGCCCTGTGCAACCCGCACGGCCCCACGGCCAGTCGGGAGTCTCCGTCTACTCCTGTAGGGCCTGACAGAGAGGACCTGCTGCAAACACTGGACAAGGTGAACAGGCCAGCACAGAAACACCAAATGCAGTTACCTTGCCCTGTCTGCACCTGCTCATCAAGCTCATCCCCGCGGCAGGATGGAGGGAGGGGTCGCAGTTTTGACACCAGTTTTGACACCCAGCCCTTTATGCATCACACAGACGCTCGCCAACCACGGACAGCAAGCAAAGAACAAGTAACTAACACACCTCTAGCCCAACAAACAAGCATCTAACACACCTCTAGCCAGGGAAGCATTTACCACAAATATTTGTAGTTGACATCTACGCGGAAACAGTTGGCCCTGGATTTATGCACTATACTTGAAAACAAAAACAAACCCACAAGATATTTACAGCAGCTACCAACTGCAATTTAAAGCAGCCCGATTGATCTCCTGCTAAATTACAAGTGCAATTCCTCTCTGGTTATAGGTGCAAATCAGCTAATTAAAATGCTCTGCTGTGGACACATGTCCAGTGTATCAGTTAAGTCAGAGAAAGCTGTTATCTATTTTTACATTCTGATGCTACCTTTTATTTAAGCTCCTCATTGCAACAGAGTGCTGTGCTAAATAGGACCTGGTAAAAATAAAGATAGTGATTTTTAACTTTTTCCCCAAATACCACAAGTTTGCAAGGGACTTTAAGCATAATAAAACCAAGAGAGGGATGTACACTTCATGATCCAATTCTTCTTGGCAGTTTTGGCTACTTAATGAGCTTTTCTGTCCAGAAAAAAGCCCAAACTTACCAACAAAATTAAAAAATTTTCTTTGCTTAGAAACCTAAGACCCAGTATTCTGATGTAGTCCCCAGTTTATTGCATGCAGAGGACAGTGCTTAAGCAGTAGTTTCAGGTTTCTTGCTAGCCAGGCACTTTGCCCTCCTGTTAGGATGGGTCCTCATACACAAGGAAGCCTCTTCAAATAAAACTTTCCCCCTCAAAGCTGTAAGAACTAGGACAGAAAACAAGCAGCAGTGGACAGGCACTTTTTGAACACATCCTCTGAAAAGAACCAGACCCCATACTAAACTGATTTCCCTGTAATTGAGGCTGCATTACAGTCCACACCCAGGATCAGAGGACGGCGGCGAAGTGCGAGCTGTAATTATTTCACACGCACTAGGAGGATGTTGTGTGCAAAGCCAGAGTAACCCAGCCTGCTCCAGCTGCCTGCCCTGCCTCTGTGGGGTAAACTGGGCACAGCCACACTCCCCTTGGCCACCCTCCTCACCCAGCTCCTCTCAGATCACATGCTGGCTCCTTACCAAACTCTCCAGTATCATGTTCAAGAAGTGTTTCTTAGCATGCTCATTTTCAGTTTTAACTGGCTTACATATTTCTGGAATCTATTGTAAAATAAATACCACAAAGGCTAAATTTCTTGATTATAACTAGGCCTGGCTAGAAAACAAGAATTCTACTTTGTTTTGGGTGGGGTTTTGTGTGGTGGTTTTGGTTGGTTGGTTTTTTCTTTGTTGTTGTTGGTTTTTGGATTTTCCTTTAGATTTTGGCAGTTGGGTGTTTTCCAAAGGACAGCAAACCTTTCAAAAATTCAGGAGGAGACAGATGGGACACGGGACACCAAAGTTCAAACCCCATGTCTGCATCATGCAAAAAGCCCTAACCCACACCAAGCTCTTCTTTCATTTGGGACCCTGAGAAACTTTCCCCCTGATGAGTTCCATCAAGAGAGATAGTAGCTCTGCAAGCTTCCTGCTAAATCAGCATTTTCCATTCAAGGAATGGCTTACTGGAAAGTTCCCAACCTACTCTAATTGCAACATCCTTTTTAAATGTCTGGGTTTTCAGCAGCATTTTAAAAACCCACAAGTGAGCAGGGCCTTATTGTTATTTAATATTTCCATGGTACTCAGATTACAGCTATTAAATAGGGTGTCTCAAGACACCTTGGTCAACCCAGTGAACTTCTAACTCCATGACCTGACTTGTTTCTCAGTTTGCTGACTCCGGGTCCCACTGAATCTAACTTGATCTGTTACCCAATAAGCTCATCCCAGCAGATGCCCTCAGCCCAGGCAGGGCCCTAAAACACAGGCACCTTGGCAAGCCTTGCAGAAAGTAGAGAGGGCTCCTAGCAGCCTTTGAGTTTTGCAGCAGCTCTTCAGCAGTATGCTCACAGCCTTTAGGGCAAGAGGAGCTACAGTGGCATGCTACGAAACCCTGCAAGCTCACCACAGTACTAGAGCCACTCAGCCTGGCACCCTCCAGGGTCAGGGCACTGGCTACAGCCAATGGAGCCCTGTGCAGCTGGGAGCCAGAGGAGAGCAGAGGCTGCCTGCCCAGCCAGAGCCCAGCACCCCGCGCCACAGGCAGCACCACTGCTGACTGCAAGTGCCCTGAAGGCAGTGTTTGCAGCCCCACGTGTGCTGCTACACCTGCAACACCAGCCTGGGCACGACAGGAATCCTTTTTTCAAGGAGAAAATACATGATGGACCACATTCCCTATCTACCTGATGCTTTTGAAGGCTGCAAAATCCTCATCCCACACTGCAATGCATCCAGACAGACTCAACACACATGATGATGCAACAGCAGCAAAGCAGCCACTTCTTGGAGTGGACTATGCTTGTTGGTAGAGAAGAGCTGTGAAACAGCCTTCAGTAACTGCTCTACTAGTTCAGAAAGCAACAGGGAAGAAAATATGGAAGCATCACATGCATGTATGTAAACTTGCCAAGCCCTCTTTAAGCTGGGAGGCATTCCTGCATTGTCCATTCTGAGAGGGTCATAAACCAATATAGAGCTTTTTTTTCTTCTTTTCAAAGCTTGCTTACATTTTTTATTTGCCAGACTGCTCTTTTAGAAAAATTCAGTAAGGAAAAAAAAATTTCCCCTATAGATTTTTGATTTTTTTCTTTACCAGCTCCTAAACAAGCAGCCACAGAGTGAGCCCCTCAGGAAGAGGGAGCATTACAACAACATTCCTACCCACAGGGACTGTGAACTGGAGTCCACAACACTTTACCCACACTGCCTTACGTCCCTCCAAAACCCATTACATTCAGCAAGGTGAAGAAGCATCACTGAAGGTTTATGTGGACTTTACTTTTAAGTGCTATTTTTCAAGACCAATATAGTTTTCAAATCTTTATCTGGATTATATGTGAATTCATGAATTAATAATAACAATAATGAATTTATGAAAGTAACAGTCCTGTAACTAATTGGTATTCTGGTGGTATACTAATTGGTATAACTGGTGTTATGCAAGCAATACTCTGAGGGTGGGATGCCTGTGCATACATGGGCATGTGTGTTGGAATATGCACTTCATTCTACATTCACAGCTTCTGCCAGCCAGGCCTAACTCCCTCTAACTTTAAGTCCACAGAAATTCTTAAGGAAAACCAACACTTCTTCCAACAGCACACATGGGCTGCCAGCCCCTGCACCAGCTATCCCACAGCCACTTCATATATGCAATTCTCACTTCCTTCATTGTGACTTCTGCATTGTTCAGTTAGAACCAGAAGAGATCATTCCCTTGAAGGTGAAACACCCATGTTTCAACAGCTCGTGCAGAGAATGTCCATCTCCTACACCCTCCTCCCAGTGAATCACCTCCAAAAAATGCTTACATTCCACCAAGATGAGAGAGAGAGATGTGTGACTCTTCTGAACAAAGAATGCACCAAAGCCAAGCTCCTATCTCTTAATTACTATGCTCATTCTCTATACCATGGACAGAGACCTACAGTTTAGGTTTTTCCCCAGCTGCCCTCTATTTGAAACACATTACTGTCATAGAAGTCCCAGCTGTTGCAGTCCCAGTCCTACCAGTTTGGGCAAAGACAATGGGATTCCCTTCCACAGTGCTACAATCTTATCTAAAAGGTAGTTGCCCAACAGAGCCCTGTAGTGTTCCCCATCCCCCAACACCTCCCCCCGTATCTCAACATCTTTAAAGAGCTCTTGTAACATATTTACGTTGTAGAAATGCTTTCCTCATTCATTTTCTCAGAGCACAGTTTCTCAAGATGACCAGTGAGGCAAGGCTTGTTTCTAGGAACATCTGAAAAAGCACCAGGTTTCACTCCAATACCATTTTTTTTTTTTTATAAGAACATACCCAACATATTCTTAACTGCCAGCAATGCTTCATTTCCTCCTCCTCCATGCAGTGCTCTGAAACTTCCCATGAAATTTAACAAGAACTGAAGGAGGCCTCTGATGCAACTCCGAATGCATTGTACAAAACTTGTCTAGTTTAATAAAAGCACATCCAAAAAATGCTGCCAAAGAAAAGAATAAAAACAAGGAATCTCTTAGAGAGAAAGCAAGAGGAGCACCCAGAGAGGACAAAGGTGAAGGGGCAAAGCTAATCTGCAAGGAGAAGGTCAGCCTGAGCAACAAGAACAGAAGTATGTTTAGCCTGGAAAACAAAGGTTGACAGCAAAGCTGGAGTGCTGCCTTTCAGCGACCCTGCCAACCCCCTTTTTAAAGCATGGCTTTCAGATCACTTCCTACCTCAGCTCCACCAATTCTCTCCTGCGAGCTGCTTCAATCCCACTGACTGCATACACAAAAGGACATCATGTCACTGCTCCTTCGACGTAAAAAGTCAGGATCAGTCTCTATTGCCTTCATTGTTTTAATATGTATCTTAAGTCACATTACAGCTGTCCCTCCACCCACCTTTTTTTTTTTTCAAGAGCATTTAGGAGCAGCTGAGACACAACAAGTTTTCTGAATGAACTCAAGAGCCAAGCTGTTGAAACCTACTTCCCTAAATGTCATAACAAAATACCTCCCCCGCAAAAGGGAATATGTCACATCCCCCCCACTGCTACAGGGCTTTTCTTGCTGCTTGCCTACCTTGAATGGACTTCTCTGCAAACCCTGGTAAGCACAGGACAGAGCAGTGAAAACTGGAGGTCTCCAGAGATCTCTGCAGCTGATGGGCATTTCTACCTGCTGTAGGAACACACCATGGCAATGAGACTGCTACCGAGAACAGCTTTGCAGGTGCCTTCTACCCCGTGGTAACTGCTCCAGAGTACACACTGGTGCAGAGACTTGAACCTCAGTTTCCCACATCCCAAGGCAAATGCCCCAGTGACTACCCAGACAGCATTTCTCCCCCTGTAGCTCAGGTACCATTGGATCATACAAAGTGGAACACTTCCAGCAGGACGTGGCAGTGTAGTTCAGAGGTCAGGGAATTCAGTTGGGATGTGGGAAATCTACGTTCAACTCCCTACTTACCTGATTTAAAGCCTGATCTTGAACTGAAATCTCTCAGAAGGTCAGTGCTGTTATCACAGGGGCATACAGATTCTTTTTCCCTCCTCATTGTTCCAAAAGTAATGACCTGGGTCATAGAAGGCTGATGGATCAGAAAAATGAGTAAGAAACAGAAAAAGAGAGTATGTCTGGGGGAATGTGGTAAAAGACAAAGGGAGACAGGTAGGAGAAGTGAAATGAGAGAAACAGAACAGACAAATTAGAAAGGCAGAGAGATGTGAAAGGGGAAAAATGCAGCTACAATTTGGTCCTGAAGTTTATGAATTTATTTCCAAATCTGCCCAAGCAAATCACTAACTGAACTTAAGAGCAAACAGCCTGCCTGCCTTTTCTTTTTAACCTCAAGTATTTTGAAATATAGACATTCTTCCTAATAATTCACTCTCCTAAGACAACCCTCATTCCCCCCGCTCCCCACATTGGGCATTTAAATATTTCTCGCGTCTCTCCACGCCCTCAACTCATTCATATTTTTGGCCAATAAGCCAGGACCTGAATGCAGAGCACAAGCCATACTTACCTCTGATCTTACGCATTTACACAGCAGGAAGGTGAGGGACTCCAGCTCACTCTACACCAGACAAGAGATAGTTACTATAGAACCTCTGAGCTCCAACAGTAACCCTAAGCTCCCTAAAGCTGCACAGTGACCCGCGTTTCCCTTGGCAGAATTTTAACGTGTCCCTCAAGCATCAAAAGAGTGACTTAATCTGCAACTTCCTCGGCTTACCTCAAAAGGTAGAGTGATTGGTGGTGGTGGCTTTTTCAGTTCTTCACATTTTCTCTTCTTACATATCCGGTGGCTCGTTTTGCGCTTCCTGCAGCAGCTGCACTCCTCGCAGTTAGTTTTGCGCAGACAGGGCTCGCAGACGCCGCAGCGCCTGCGCTTCTTCTTCTCCAGCATGGGCAGCAGAGAGGAATATGCAACAGGGCGATCACCAGATGGATTCTTAAGAGAGGATGGCCCTGAGTCCTCCACTGCTTCAGTGCTCACGTTGCCCTGAACCAAATTCAGGCTCGCTCTGACACTTGCCAGCTGTGATGAATAATCATTACGCTGCAGTCTTGAGTCAGCTGGCAAACCTGCACGTGTGGCTTCTTCTGAGGCAAGAGCAGAGATCTCCATGCTCGAAAGCAACTCCGAAACAAAACCTTCAGAGAATTGTCCAGAGCTTTCACCAGAGATTTTATCACCTGAGCTTTCCTCTACAGCTGGAGCTAAAGCCGGGCCATAACCCGAATGCAACATGAAGGTCTCTGCATTGATGCATTTCACCAGGTGTTCAATGTCCTCCGCTTCAAGATTGTTTAGAGAGGATTCAGAAACTGGATCACACACTGCAAAGATGTTCTTGGAGTCACATTCTGAATTCTCTCTGCTACAGCTCAAATCCAAATTGGAGTCAAGCTCTCCGTGAATGGGCACAAAATCCACAACCAGCTTCACGTGGGACTCTGCAAGGGAGGTCTCACCTTCAAAATGTAGAAATGAATTGGATTCGGTGGCAGCTACAGAGATGGAATTTGAACTCATGTCTTTATTCTCAGACTCTGAATCCCAGCCTACCTTCAAGTAGGACTCTGCAAGTGAGCTTGCAACTTCTAAGAAATGTTTGTTTGAGTTAAACTCAGAGGTAACTACACGTGCAGAAGTTGAGTCTTGATCTTCACTAAATAGCACCAGGCCCGACTCTGCTTCTGTGTGGGATTTGGCAAGTGGGACTGACTCTTCCAACAGTACTGCTGAGCTGAGGGCTGAGGTATCGACAGCACTGGAGTCAGGTTCTTTACTGTTAGGCACCAGATCAAAGGGAGTCTCTGCACACACTAGGCTGGATTCAGAGGTGGTTATGGAGTCAGGAGGAGCAGATGGAAGCACAAGTGCAGCATCTTCAACAAATGCTTCAGCCGAACTACCCGTATCAAGATCTCTGGGTGTCTGCTCACAGGGCAGGTCTTCGTGCGTGCATTTCTCCTCTGATGCTTCTGTATTGTCATCATTTTCCTGACTGCTTGGAAATGAGTCATTTGTTTCAGGTATTTCTACCTCTTTGTCTTGACTGGCACATGCAGTAGCAGGCTCTTCACCTGTACTACATGGAGCACCTTCTGCAGGCAGAGGAGCCAACTCATTTTGTGCTACAGCTTCTTTCAAATCTCTTTCACCTGCTTCATTGTTTTTTTCTTCTATTACTGCCAAGGCTTCTTGTTCATGATTTTCCTTTGTTTCTAGCCTTTTTTGTGCTGCAGCTTTCCTGGGTTTTGCAGTTGTTGGAGTTTGGGGGAATCTATGGGACAAGGATCTGTTTCGGAGAGACATTGTGAAGCCATTGATGTCGAAAGAATCCTGGTTATGGAAGAGGATATTGTCAGCTTTCTCCAAACTCACCCAGGATGCTCCAGACAAGGTTCTGGCTATACTGCTCCTGAGAAGTCTACCTGAAGAGCTCATGATTGGTTTCTTTTCTTGCTGTTTTTTCTTAACATCTTTTTCTTGTGTTGGCTTTTTGCCTTTTCCAGAACTACCAGCTTTTGTGGAAGTCTTTGTGGTTTTCTTTCTCGCTTGGCTAGACTTCTTTTTGCCCTGGTTAGTTTTCCTTTTGCCCAGCTCTTCCTTTTTCACTGATCTGGAAGGCCTCGCATGGTGAGCCATGTCTGCAGAGTTGTACAATTGTCAAGAGGAGAGATGGAAAAAAATCATGAGCTCTTGAGAGAACTTTCCAACAGAAAACTGCACGCTCCCATTGCTGCTCTCTGTGGTAATACAGTGTTAACTCTGAAATAGAGGAAGATATAAAATAGCATTAATATAATTCTAATTAATGAAGGAAGCACATATTTTAAGCTGTCATTAATATAAAAAAACCCAACAGGTAGAATTATAAATAATAGTAGATAAAATCCTATACCAGTAACAAACTCTCTCAAAGGATAAATATATGGTTAAATGCCTACAATAGAGTAAAAAAGCAAATGGAGCTCAAATGACAGCATTTGAGGCAACATCACATAATTACTGTTGTATGTCAGTTCTAAGTCTGCATTTTCTCAAGCATATTAATATATGCATATTAATAATTCATTAACCACTCCTTCCCGAGTAACAATGAGTAAAATTTACATCCATAGCTTTATGTTCAACAGCCTATCACTGGAAGAACATCCAGAAAAAAACCAAAAAACCAAAAGCAAAGCTGAGTTTATTGTGTACACACACACACACACACACACACACACACACACACACAACCACACACACCCCATCACCAGGGCATTTCCCATTCTTCTGTCACCCATCAGCTGCCCACCACGGAGCAATCCCAGATGAAACAGAAGTTAGTAGCTCCCCAAAGATGTCCAACTTCTAGTTTTATTAACAGGAGAACTGGATGAGGGAAGAATTACTTTGCCCAGGGTTATCTCCCAGGATAACATACCAGCACACATTGCAAGCCTTGATTCTATGTTATGCATGCAGTCATCTCGGCTTCATCATTATGACCACTCATCTACAAGCCTTTCACAGAATGCCATGCATTTGTCCTATGCATCAATTCCCTTAAATGGGGGTTGGGGGTTTCTTTTAATGTCAAGCAATTCTCATAAGTATATAGTTTTTAAGTACATGGTGCTTTTAAGTACCTGTGGAAATCTTTTAAAGCTTTATTTTGTTGTTTGAATAGATCAGGTGGATAAACAAGGGCATCCTAGAAATGGAGGCAGGCAGAACAAGAGGCTCCGAACTCTCAGGAATGAGGGTACCTTAACTTCATTGTTTCCTTGAATTCCTTATGCCCAAATCAAGTCATCAGAGGGCCACTTGCACCTCACTGATGGGAAGAGGGAAAGAAAAGGAAAGCCAAGAAGCATGGAGATGTCTACAATCCCGACCTCTAAAGGAAGTTAAAGAAAAGGAATCCTGGTTTCTAAAGGAGACAGAAAAGGGAAGAAATGTGCCACCAAGCTCCTTACACCACCACCAAAAGGCTGGCAAAGTGCACTCTCCTTCCCATGACTTCAACCCCACTTTGAAGCCAGCAGGGTGAGCTTAAGGAGGCTGCACTTAATTGCAGCTTGGCCTGAGCTCTGCTGAAGGTGGGCACAGCAAGGCTGGTGTTGCCCAACATACTTAGTGCCCTAGAAATGCTTAATGGTACTACACCAGCCAGGTTTAGCTGAAAGCAGAAAGGCATGGGGCATGCAAAGAGCAGGCTCCATGAGCAAATCTGACAGACCCCCAGACTCCCAAAATGCATCTACAGTGCAAGGGGAGCAGGAAGCTCTCAACCATCTACACCTACCAGTGCTGCAATGCACCAAGATAAGCTCATCAGCCTGCTGAGGGGATGGTCCAGCACAGGCAACATTCACCACCTCTGTGTGGGACCACCAGCTCCTGCTGCTCCCCAAACTCATCAGCAAGCTTGCTCCTGGCTGCCTCAGAGGCCACACTACCTACCAAGGCTCTCAAAAGATTGTTTAAAGCATTTTTAAGACTAGCTTTTCATTCAGCAATAGTAAGCTGACTGATCCTGTGCACTACCACACATAAACCAAGTACCATATCTAAACGTGATGGGATTATTCTGTATCATATTTTCACAGTACAATGTCAGATGAACATTGTTACTCAGACAGCAGTTTTTCCAAACACCAAATACCATTTGGAGCCAGCATTGCTGTGACAGCAAAAGACAAGGTTAAACACACTTCTAAGGTCAGATCAGAAAATAATGCCCACACAATCAACTGCCTAACAGCATCCCTTCTCCATCACAAGCAAAACAGCCAACCTGGAGTCACAAAGTAGATGTGTGCAGTTGTTTACAACTGCAGGTAATGCTTCCGAGGCCACAGAAGAAGAGACCTGAACAGCTCCAGCAGGAGTGCTCTGTAAAAGTTGGGTCAGACACTGAAATAGCAAAATAAACATAAAGTTGTTTTCTTCTCTGCAGACCCGTGGGGGAAGGGAGGCACAGCCATTACCAGCCACTCCATGAATCAAAGAGGGCATCGGCATCACCTCAGCACCTCCATGCAACATTTGTTGGCAGCCTGCAAAAGGCTTCCCCACTTTCTTGTGGTTTTGACAGAGACTGGGCTCCTCACTCCAAAGGCTAGCCTGGAGGGCTGCAACCCCGTTGGCAGCAGGCAGCAAGCAGCATATCTGCAGCCATTAGCAGCCAGCCTACATAACAGTGGCAGGAGAGGAAATGCCAGCTAGTGCCAGAGCCTCTGGCCAGCAGAGCAGGGAAGAAAGCAAGCACACAAGGAGAGCCAGGCAGCATGGGAATGTGTGAAGCAGGAGGGGGGACTGGCGAGATAAAGTTGATTTTCTCTCTATCAGCCCCACAACAGAAGCAGAATGCTGACAGAATACAGGAGATGGAGGGGAAACAGACTGGATTTGTGAAGATACTGAATGTGGATAACACTTTGCTCATATTACTTCTCTAAGCAGCTGCCACTGCTGTTGTGAAAGTTTGAGAAGCATTTTCATCAACACTACCCATTAGAAGCTTCATTTATAACCTTTTTGTCTTTTTTTTTTTTTTTAATCATTATAATTACATGGTAATATGTCTTTATTAGCATTTGGGAATTGCAACAGGGTTGCTTCAGGACTAAAGCAGCAAGGTCTTTCTGGTTGTTTTTAATGCAGAAAAGCCATACCTGTCTGACAAGAATGTAGAAAAGGGTTGTTTCTTCACAGGGCCAAAATTAGAGGCTAAGAATATGAAGTGGTTGAATATTTATCTTTTTCTTGTTAAAGATATTTGTTGGAAACTGACTAGCATTTAAATGCTGCCTTAAAGAAGGTGGCAGAGGCTGCTGGTCTTTGTCTTGCTCAGAAATGACAATACAGGAGCCAAAGAACAGCAAATTTTACACATCTCATTGCAATTTTGTCACTGGAGTGAATTTAGATTTTTCAGAAGAGATCCAAGGGACAGACCCCTGGGACTCTGAGCACCTGATCCCCAAGATAACTACAACCTCTTGGGAAAAATGCTTATCAGCAAGAGATCTTTGCTTCTCTTAACCAAAGTCTATGTTGTTGATTAGCACTAGTCCACTGCAGTGATCTTAACCATTACATAAAAAAATGTCTTTAAGTATCTAATAAAACTAAATGAGGTTATTTCTTTGCTTCTCTTCCACATTTAGGACCAAAATATTAGGTAGCTACAAGCTCAGTATTCAAATTTTGTTTTCTGCAACTCTAGGGAATATATTCCCTTCCCTTTTCCATTTAAAGCACTGATAATGAGTCTGTTGATGCCAACAGCAGTTGCAGTTTGCCTCATGCTACTTCTTAAGGACAAGTGGCTGTATCCCATCAGCCACATTTCACAGCCTGATAATTCTATTTCCAAAATATCGAGGTGGACTTTGTAGAATCATCAACCATAAACCTCATGGGGCAATAGAACAACTTGGCAGTTTTCCATCATCAGAGAGAGAAACCAACTTCCTTCAAGACTCTTCTGAAAGCAGAATCAGGTGGGACCCACCAAACCCTCCCTGAGAGCAGGGCAGGCGTTTCTATGAAGTAAACCCAGCAGTAGGTACAGGAGGGTTTGCAGGGCACTGCCCTACAGAGTAACAGTGCATCCCGAAGCTGTTGTCACTGGAGCTCACTTAGCTCTTCTTCTAATTCATGTGCAAAGCTGAAAGCTGCTTTTAAGGCCAGTTGCTTAAGTTTCTGCTCATTCATGGTACTAAGTCTGGAGCAATCCCACTGACTGCTGTAATCCTCAACAAATACTGCTGAAAAGCTAATCAAGGGCTAAATCTTTTATCCCATCTTGGTCAAAATTCCAAACAATTATAATCAGAATTTTGCCTTTTAAGTAATTGGGGAATTTAATCCCACACTGCTGTAATAACTCTGGAAAAAAAACACCAACCAGCCCAACAACCCACCTCCCTATCAGCTTCTCTTATTTAAATTCCCTTTACAGTAAAGGATTAAAAAAATAAAGCAAGTTTTCCTTTTAGAGGCAGCATCCATCAGGATTCTGTTCTATAATTTGATTCTTGTTGGAAGATGGGGGCAGGGGAGAAACTAAAAGATGTGTTCTCATTAAACAGCCTCATCTTTATGACATCACTTAAGAGAGCAAGTGACCCCTGAACAAGCACAGCCACGTGGGGAGAAAAATGACACAGCTAGGACTAGTTAAGCCTGGTTTCACTACAGTTAGATGCACTAATTAACTTGTCAATGTTTAGGTATCTTTTTAAAAGTCACTTGTGATGTGGCTAGTGGAGAAACAAGACCTGGAAGTTTTCATAAAAGCCACTTAATACACAGGTCACAAGCAATAAGGGCCAGGATTTGAGTCAGAAGTTGTCACACAGGCTCAGATCTACAACTTGGATTTAAAAATTCCAGCAAGAAATGCTCTAAAGGAACATGCAAGAGACACCAGGGAAGAGCAGACACTAGAAAATCTGACACTCAAATTAGGTGCAAAAGGTCTTTTTCTAGTCTTTTCAGCATTATGCCATATCACCTGCATATTCCCCCCAGATGCACTGTCAATCTGCTTTTCAGTCCTGTCTAATTGCCTGCATCTACTGATTGCTTTGTACAATACTTTGTATATGAAAAGAAGGGAAATGGGTTAGGAGGAGGGAATTTGCTTCCTTTTTCCCTTTCTCCCCTTCTTTAATCCTTGAAAGCCCATTTGGTTTTGGTTAATAAAAATGAAATTTCTCACCTGCCTCCTCATCACCATGAGTTATTTCACACACTGTCTTTTGAAGAGGCCTCTTCTCCTTCCCAAGGCAAGTGGTGGGATCACTCACCATGGTAGAGAACCCCCCCCAGTCCTGTTCCAAGTGGTATTTCTAGAATCTCACAAGCCATTCAAGAGCAAAGCTCCATTTTATCATGGCTTTTGCCACTCTTTAGGCAATTGGGCATATTTTATCCACAAATCTGGGACACTGCAGGATACCACCTCGCTTTCCCAGACTGAAAGCATAACCCTTTTCCCACTGACATGAGTTACAACAGATGATGCTGTGCAGACTGAGCAGCAAAGCCTTCATCCTGAATTGTCCTCACTGGACCCAGAAAGCCACCTCTTGGAGCATAGGTCTGGTTGAAGCAGGACTGCCACTGCATCCTACTCTCCCTGGTGTGTGGGAGCTGAAGACTGATGTGAAATAAACACTCTCAGTTAATTCAGCAAGAGGCATTGATTGCATTTTGCAATATCATGAGTTCACACACCTTGGAGCCTGCAGAGTGAGCAAAAGATAAACTACTACAGAAAAAGCACCCTTCTGGTTTAGGGAGTTATATCTGAAGAGTAAAAAGGAAAAAAAACCCCAATGTGGCAAGGAACCACACATGCTTAAACCATAAAACCAGATTAAGCCTCTGGCACCAAAAATCCATTGTGAAGCCTCACACTGTATATGCCAGTCTCCTCCCTCCTGCCCGAGGCTGCCTTGAACCTCTGCTCCATGCAGACAAACACTGACCCTAGCACAGAAAACACTAAAAATAAAATAATTAAAAAAAAAAAAGACCCAAACCACCCTATGAAGTAATTTCTAAGAGTTCAACAAATAAAAGCCCATTTCACCAGAACACTCCAGGTATTTTTAATGATAAAAAAGGAAAGCAAAATAAACTATATACCTCAGATAATCATACACCCTTCTAACTCTGCACTGATACTGTTTGAAGTACTGCATTTATTTTTTTGTACTATTTAACTTCATTCTTCAGCGTTTTGCCTTTCTCTAACAAAAAAAAAAAAAAGAAAAAAAAAGGGAGGGGGGAATGCTAACTGAATCACCTTATCTCAAACTCAATTAGAAGAAGGGGGAGGCAGAGGGAAGAACCTTCAGGCAAAGATTAAGCCTGGAAATTTTCAGCCTGAAAGGTGTTTTGAAATGCATGTAACTGAAAACAGAAAGTAGGATGGAAATGCTTAGGCCAGCTTTAAAACCCACAGGTAGCACATCAGCCATAGTAAAACACTATCAGTGGGGATTTGGAATTATTCCACAGTGAAGACTGGTTCTTACAGAAACCACAAATATCAGAAGGTTCTTTGGTACTTCTCACCTTGAACTCTTCCCCCATTACCTTTGTGCAGCCCAGCAAGCCCTTGTCTCCTCCAAGCACAACCCCTCCTGTCCAGAACTGAGCCTCATCTGAGAGCAACCACAAGCCACTCCTGTGATGCTGGAAAGCATAAACCAGCCTTACCCTCCTTACAGCTTGGACCCACCAGGCTACCTGCCCAATTTTGCTCACATCAAGAAAAAAAGACTAAGTTTTCTGGGTTCAATCTCTACTCCTAATTCATGTTGACTGATGTTAATGAAAACATGTTAACGATCACTGCACAGAAGAGCCTTCTGCCTCTCCACAAGAGCACCTCAGGACCAGGACTGTGCACAGCTGGGCAGAGATACAACTTGGAAGACGATCATTATTCTCACAGGTTTCTCCTTTAAAATTTCAAGAGACAGTTTTGCCCTAGAAATCCGCTCAGTCACGTTTAAACATCTACAGCTGCAAGTGCATCTTTGCCCAGTTTTGCCACTCGTGTACTAGCCCCACTGCAAGCACACTCTTAGCCCAGCTCCATGCCCTGGCCGGCTGGCTCACTCCAGGCTGTGCCCTGCCATCGGTGTACCCGTGCCCTGCTCGGGGTGCCTGCTCGCACGTCCCCTCTCCTTAAAGGAGCAGCATCTCACCACGCCGGTAGGCCGAGAGGCAAGTGCTGCGGACTCGGTGGCTCTTTAAGCACCGCTGGGGTACAGCGGGATAGGCTGGCTGGGTGCAAGGCTGGTCAGGCTCACGATTGGCGCGACTCCTTTGACTGCTGCTGCGTCTGGTCCCTTTGCAAGTCCAGCACATTCCACCGCTCCCTCCTCGGGCACTGGCAGCCATACCTTTGTAAGGTTAATCGTCCTGCCTCCCAAGGCCGCCCGGCCCTTTCTCCTTACCCATTCCATTCGCGAACCGCATCCTTCTCCCCCGACTCCATCACCAGCACCGCAGCGACTATCCCCGCCAGCACCGAGCCACCAGCGCGGACGGGGCCCCCGCCTCTTCTCCCCCAGCTCCAGGAGCAGCTGGACAAGCACCGTGTGCCTCGTAGCACCTCGGGGCTGCGACCCCGCCGGCCTCAGGTTCCTTTAGTGCAGGCAGGAGGATCGTGATGGGGGGGAAGGGGCCGGCAGGGCCCGCCCCGGGGGAGAGGCAGCGGCTCCTCGTGGCCCGGCCCCGCCGCTGGCCGTGCCCCCCCAAGCGCCGGAGCCCTCCCCTGGGTTGCAGACAATGGGGCCGGCCCCAGCGGGACCGCCGAGGACCCGCAGCAGCTCCCGCGGCCAAACTGGGGAGCAGGCTCCGGGGATGCTCCCCCCGGCCCCGCACAGCGGCTGCACCTCCCCCGGGTGATGCTGCCGCACGGCCCCCGCTCGCCTCGCTCTTTTTTTGGGGAGGGGGCTGCGGGGTTTTTGCTGCTGCCGAGGGCTCAGGTCGCCGCGTAGGGTCCCTTTAATTGTTCCCTGCCCTCCGCGGAGGCTGCAGGCAGTTTCTCTCGCCTGGCGGGTTTTTCCAGGCAGCCTCTGGCTGCTGCAGCGCAAACACGCTCCAGCACAGGCAGGGAGACCGGACTTTTTCTCTCTTTCGGCCAACAAACTACGTTTTGCATCTGAATAATCCCCAGCCCGCTCGCCTGGAAGCGGCCCGAGCCGTGCGGCTCCGAGCCCGGCCGTGGGGGTGCCCCTGCCTCCCTCTCCACCGGCTCAACTTCGCAGGGAGCCGAGCGGCGAAGCCAGAGGGGAAAGGGGGACGAAACCGCAGGGTAAAAATAAAAACCGACCGAACAACCAACAACCCCAACCAAACCACAGACTAGGAGGAGTCCGAAAGCACAGGTCTCCTTCGTCCACGCTGTCGTGTCCCACCCGCCCACGGCAGCCCCAGGAGCGTCCCATACACGTACCAGGGCTGCGGCCGGCCCGCGGCTCTCGGGAAGGGGCGATGCTGGCATGGCTCGGCGGTCCGCGCCGGCAGCGGGGCGAGGCTCACGGCCCGGGCGCTCCCATGGCGCGACCAGCCCAGGCGGGGGAGAGGGAGCCCCGGGCCGCGGAACGTGCTCTCGGCGGCGCCGCGTCGCCCCTGGCCGGACCCTCCGGGAGGGAGCGGGGAGGGGGCGGCTCGGCGGGGAGCTCGCCGCACCGAGCCCTCCCGGCAGGCGGCAAAACGCGCCCTGGATCCCCGCGGCTGGAGCGGGATTTGCTGCCGCCCCCCCACCCACCCACGCCCCCGCGCTGGAGGGGGGGTTGGCCCGGCACGGCCCCGGGGAAAGCGCTGGGGGGGGTGGGGGTGGAGCGGGGTCTCAGTCCCCGCCCCGAGAGCCGCGGTCAGCGGGCCGGGCTGGTAACGCCGGGGATTATTTAACAACGACAACAAAAAAATGACGATAATAAGAAAAAAGGCCAATTATTCCGTTGCTCGCACAGGCTGCGGTTTGACGCTACATACCTCCCGATCGGCAACGGAGGTGACACCCTCTGAAATCATCCCTTTTTTTTGTTTTGTTTTAAGGTTGGATGAGGGAAAGCCTGGTCTGTGGTGACGGGCGAGGGGTTCTCCGGGAGGGAAAGCCGCAACCCCCCTGCCCCGTACACGTGCCATCCAGAGAAACAACAAATACCAGCGTCCAACCGGGCCCGCCTGTCCCACTAGAGGGGCAAAAAGCCCAGAAGCGTGGGGAAGATGCTGGCTGAGAGAAGAAGAGCTGTTGAGCCACCCTGCTCTCCCTCCTGCAACGAGGGGGAAAAAAAAAGAAATAAATGAGCCTTGTTCTCCCCATCCCCCACCTCATCCATTAAGAGCCGCTGATGATATTTGCTGCTCCTTCCCAGAGGGAAGCGGGTGAGCAAAAGGCTAGAATAAGAGGAAGAATCGGTCCAGCCTTCTTACACAACCCAGTATCAGGACAGCCTTTTTTTCAGAGGGCAGTGCAGGCCACCAAGTCTAACGTCTCTTCAGACTGGAAAACAGATGTTGGGAACGGGCTCTATGAAACAGTACACCCTAGCAGGATTGTCTCTGAAAAGCTTCACTAAGTCTCTAGCTGTCACACTATAAAGCACTTGCAGTGTGAACCAACAACATTCGAACGCAGAGAGGCTCTCCTAGGACACACCAGAGAGCAGCACTGTCCACTTCATGCCTTATAAAGATGCTTTCAATGCCACTGCTTGGGTAACTATTTCACATGTGGGAAAGCAGAAGTGGCACAGACCTGCAAAGCTTATTTGCACCTCCATCCTCTTCTCTCCTTCCCCTTATCTCCTTGCAGAGAAAAAGGAATACAGTCTGAGAATCTTAAACAAGCTCCCAGGCACATTTCCAATGCAACAAGGTGAAAACACCCAAACGTACACCTGAATTTTGAGCACTTGCCTGATCAGCTCCCAGGGATGGATCATTCTGGGAACACACACGAGTTCTGTGCTTGGTGTAACCAAGTATGTTCTTTGAGAAAAAGGTATTAAGTTGGAAGCTAGAAGCTTGAGCAAAATGGAGTAAGAAATAAGCAACTGCAGTGAAACCAACAAGGGAGGAAGACTAAGGCTAGATTAGAACAGGCAGGTTCATAGGAGCACCTAAACACCATGTCCAATCATTAGAATGCATCAGCAGCATTCTAAAGTCTGGAAAACAATTCAGAACTGGTCATTTTCACAGCCACAAACATATATGTTCATGGTTTTTTTCAGCACTAATAACTCTAAGTTATTAGAAGTGAGCAGTACCAGATGACAATCTTTCCTGGCAGCACTAAGACACTCAGCCTACCAAGACAAGCCAAGTATAAACGTTTGGAGAAACACTTGGCAGTAATGACTGGCTAGGCAATAAAATGGTGGATGAAATCCTTCAACTAAAATGGAAATAGGGGCACATGGGAAAAGCATGGCAGTCAACTTCTGAATTAGCTGCTACCATTCAAGCTAGAGATCCTGGTATGGCAACAGATACCTCTGTGACACTGTTCTATGTGCTAAAGGGGAGCATTAGGAGCATTACAAAAGAAACAAAGAATAGTACAGCAAACATCATCCTTGAGTCCAGAGCTATCACCTGCTTACATCTTACCCATAACATGGAACTCTGCTTAAAAAGTGCAAAATGAACTTAAGAAGGCACAGGGAATTGTAGCAAGAATGGCTAAAAGCACAAGGAGCAGCTAAACCCACCAGTAATTTCACCCTGCATAGAAGGCATTCTGGATGAAGGGCCAACCAATCTATTCTAAAAGCAAGAGCAGCACACAAAGTGTTATCAGCCAGTGAACACTCACTGCTTCTCCAAAGTAGAGGATATCAAGTCAATTTATCAAACAGATGCATCAGGTCAAAAGACAGCTACTTCTCCATGCAACATGCTATCAAACCCTAGAACTCACTGCTACAGCACATCACTCATGCTAAAAAAAAAAATACTTTTTTTTTCAAGTAAAATTAATGGGAAAAAGTTTAATCAAATGCTACTATTTAAAAAGCACTAGTACTATTTTAGTTATGCATTAATTGAAGCTGGAAGATTGCATTGAGGAAATCCCCAGATCTGCTACACAAGCCTTTTTCCTCTGGTGTGTGCTACTGGCTGCTTGCTGCTAGGGGTAAAGTTTTGAGCTGGTAGGCCTTTAGGTCAAACACAGAGCTACCACCCCTGTGCTTTTACCCACAAAAGCATGAAAAAATACTATATACCAGCAGAATTAATAGAACTGGACACCAAGGCATGCACACACAAACCTGTAAACAATTCCACACCACAGGCAGCTTTGGCAAAATCTCAGTTGGTGGTGACCATCAGGGAGCTGTGAGAGGCAGTAGATCTCCAGAAGACACAATAGCCAAAAGAACAAGGACCAGTCCCAGCCCCACTGCACACACAGAAGGAAAACAGAGCATACCTAAAGTATCCACATACAACCAGAAGTCCAAATAATAAATCATTTTGAAGGAAATAAGGCAGGTATCAAACTGCCTTAAGAAAAGAATCTTTAGATATAAAACAGATGTGGTGATCCCCTGTGCAAGCAAAGCTAGATACAATCCAAGTGGACATTGAAGAGGAACCATAGTAACCAAAGAGAGCCAAAACCTGACTCTAACCCAGCAAAAGCCATGGTTCTCCCAGGGCTGAGCTTAAATAGAGCTCCTGAGCCAATGGGCAGAGGCTGGAGATGGAGGTGCAGGTGGTCATCTCCATTAGGCCTATTAGTAGCCTTAGGGCCCTGACCCTGTAAACAGAACGATTCAGGTTTGTTGTCCCTAAATGAAAGGCATCTGGAGCAGATCTCTGCAACAGACACTGGGTCAGGCCAGGCTAGGGAAGGTTACGTGTGTCACAGAACGGCAGGGGTTGGAATGGACCTAGAAGATCATCTAGTCCAACCCCCCTGCCAGAGCAGGATCACCTAGACTGAGTCACCTAGGAACACATCCAGGCAGATCTTGAGTGTCTCCAGAGGAGCAGAACCTTGTTAAGCCTTCCACAAAATAAAAGTTCTAGGAATGACACTGCAAAGACAGCTATGCTGTTTTGTAAGGGAAAGACTGGATCCATCCAGGACTATCTTGGCTAGCCCTGCCTCCCTTGTAATGGAAACGTGATACTGAGATATTCGAGCTGTCTCCTTGTGCAATTACAAAGTACAGATTAAAGCATCTATCTTGCAAAGCCTCCCTCGCATTGATTAGCTCAGACTCCCGTGTGAGCGAGCAGCCTCCTCCCAGCCTAGCCCAGAGCTCCAAAGCTGTAGGCTGCGCTGATGTGCTGCTTTGCCTGTGAACACGGCTGAGCACAAGCCAACCACTCTGAATGCCTTTGCATTTGTAACGCAGATGATCAGATAAGTCACCCACAACACTGTTACTTGGCAGTATCTGAAAGAGAAAAGTCTTGAACAACACGAGTTTAACGCAGAAACTCTCGAATTCTAATTGTGGTTTTTACAATGACTTCCTCTTCAGTCTTTCTTGGCCCTGGTTCTGTAGATAGTATCTACCTGCCTGGTTGGCACTGGAAACAACATTTGCAAGCGTGCTGAACACAGTTTAAGTGTTGATACCATTTCACATGAAGTAATGCCAGAAGGAACTATGATTTAATCTTCTGATGCCTATTATACAGACCCATTGCATTTTGCTGTTTCCATTTTGCTGTTCCTCACCTGGGGTGGACAGTGATCTGCCCCTGTTTTCTAGTTGTGTTGGAAATCTTGGCCATTAAGTCACAGTGTGACTGTGCATGAGCAAAATAAAGCATGAGTCCAGAATGGTTGTTGTGCCTTGCCAGTAAACATCACATCTGGGAAGACACAGCTAATTGTGTGTGCACTGTCCCAAATTTTTTTGGGTGCTTCAAGTCTACTGCACATTTACAGTAAGCCATGTGGCAGCAGAAGGCAGGACATCCACACCTCTTCCCTGCTCCTGAAAGAAGGGAAATTGGGCACTGCTACATTTGCAGACTCAATTACTTTGGAAAGTCAAATATTTCTGTTCCTTAAGGACCTCACTGATATGCTGCAGCCACAGCTTGTCAGGATCCTGTGGGTGCCAATAGGTGTTAATGGCCCTAACCAGCCTCACATGGGGTCTCTACCCACACACCTGATCCAGGGGCCCAGGAGCTCTATTTAAGCTCAGGCCTGGACAAGCTCTCACTTCTTTGTCTGGGTTGTGTTAGAGATGTGCTTGCTTTAGGTGTGGGTTTTAGCTTTATATCTTGGCTAGACTTGGTTCCTATAGATGTTTCTTAAATAGGTCTCTAGCCTTGTTTTAGGTCTTATCTTTTGTTGTTTCTGATGAGTTTTTTTGTCTGAGTGCTGGACTTGCTTTGTGCTTTTGCTGTGTCTGTGGATGGAGCCTGTTCCCAGTCCCCAGCTGTGTCCTGCTGCAGGACTGCACCCTGTCGGTAAGCACACTGTCCATGCTGTGGGTAGTCCTGGTTCCTTGCCTTTTCATCTTGGGAAGCAGCGATGTCCTGTCTGTTTGCTGACAGAGAGATAGAGTTCAAAATGCTCCACTGGCAAAGGTTTAAAGTTTGATTATTTCCAGTCTGCAAGCTGTAACTCTTATTGCAAAAGTAAGAAAAGAAAGGTTCTCAAATTTCCAAGTCTCAGGAGGGAAAAGTTCTGTGTTTCTGGTGGTTTTGGATATAGTCTGGGGCAAGTGAACAGCTAACTAGATAGATGCTGATAACTAGTAAAGATCAGCTACAAGTATGTATTGGAGAAAAAAAAATGTATAATTGTGATTCTTGTAGCTTTGAGGAATTATACTTGAAGATAATTTGTATACCTGCCTTCAAATAGAGCTCAGTGTATACCAGCATTTTAAGAGCACTAAAAAATAATGTCTTCAGCAACAGCTGCCATGAGAATAGCTTACCTAATGTTAGCCTTGATCATTTGTTTCAGTGAATATTTGAATTATCTTTGAAAACAAGTATCTTCAACAGTACAAAAGATCAAAAAAAAAAACCAACTGTTTATAAAACTACCATTTTGATTATTTCTCCACATTAGCAGCTCTGTTTTTGAGTATCTTGACTTGAATGTTTTCCCTTGTTTACCATCCATTTGCCAGGGAAGGATGACATAAGTGTCAGGCAGGAGTGTGACCTCACTGATGTTAAAAATCCTCATGATCCATAAGAATGGGTCCCAAAACAGAAGTGAGCAGAGAAAATCTGTAAAAAGCTATAAACACTTTAAGGTAAAAAGATGAATTGACAGCAGTGAGAATGCTAAGATTTGAAGATGCAGATGATTCCTATAGTAGGTTGTAAAGAAAAGAGCATTTTAAACCAGCAATTAACACTGAAGTATTTTACAATGAAAACTAAACACAGAAAGCTCATTGCTGAATTCCTTTTGGTGGTACTATCCCTACAAGATGTCTTGTTTATTTTTGCAATGCAAGCTTCTCATTGCTTTCCTAAGCAGTACCCACTCATAGTGCACCCTTCCCTACATTGCAAGGGTTGGCAAAGTACCTTCTGAAATATCTTGCCTGTATCCAAAAGAAGTAACAGCTTATTTATACAGTTATCCCATTTTTTTTAGTCACTGGTGAAACTGCAGAAACTAGATGACTTTCAGCTGTTAATGTAGTTGCAACACTTCTTCTGTCTGTGTGAAATTAGTTGTTTCTACAGTGAGCTGTTAAAGCAGATTCATTGCTTGGCAGGGGGGAGGCCCTTCCAGAGCAGAATCCCAAAAGAATCCAAATTGGCTGGGGAAAACATCAACAGGGGCTATAAAGCTTGCTTCAATAACTCACAGAGCAGTTGTTTTTCCATCAGTGACTTAAACATCAGAGTGACTTCAGCAAAACCATTTCTCAGCTACATTAAAAGAATGTTAAAGGGCTTGAAAGTTGTGTTTTGATGTGGGTTTTTCTTCTGCTATAAAGGACTTATTCTGTATTTGCTGGAGTAAATCTGACCACCTTTGCAATGTATTTTTTTATTACTGGAAAAAATGTGGTTTTTAACAGTCATTTCCCAAATATATAAATGACATAATGATAAAACAGAGCAAAATACAGTTTTCCAAATGATGAAGTAAACTGAATTTTAAGGAATCTAGCCTATTAAAGGGAAAAAAATAGTTTCTGTTGATGGCAGTTTGACACAGGCAGGAAGAAAAAAGTGTTGCAGGAAATATGGTTAGAAATGGGTTCATTTTACTTGTGCAAGCTTCGAGATGTTTGTTTTCTTCATGCTAAAAGGCAGATTAAAAGAAAAGGGGATTTTGATTTATGAAATATTAGAAAGTCAGGCCAATTTCTATGTGGCAGGAAGTGTGAGAAATACAAGTAACTGCAGAAAATGGGAAGCAAAGTTGACAGAATTAACTTTCTCACCAGTGTCTGGGATGCTCTCCTTTATACCATGCACCAGCATTTGGAGTGTGTGTGGGTTTTTTTCTCCCAGAGTTGAGGATAAAAGTTTAACTGAATGTCTCCTGAAAAGCCCCATGTACTGTATTCAACAGACACTGCAGAAAACCTGAAGACTTGCAAAAGGTGGTGACAGCTGCAGAGATACTGGGCTTGACCTTTCTGATTCTAAAAAAGCGTAACTATTTTTTTTTTCTCAGTATCTACTTCCCTTTCTGATGTTGAAACTTCCATGTGAATTAAAACGCTGAATGCTTTTTTTTTTTCTAGTTATGAAACAGTAATTGTAGACAAATATTATTCTAGTCTAGATAGTCTGGTGGGAGATGTTGCTAGCCACGGCACGGGGGGGTGGAACTAGATCTTTTAGGTCCTTTCCAAAGCAAACGATTCGGTGATTCGGAAAGGGAGTTCATGCAGCTATTGAAATGCTTAAAATAACCGGTGTATTTTATCGCACAGCCTCATGAAAGCTGTTGATGTTTTGGTTGCATGCAGCTATAGCTCTGAAGATACTCATTTATTGGAACAGGGCACCGATGGCCATTCTCGAGCGGCAATCAGCGTGGGGAACAACAAGCACTCCGCAGCGGTGAGACAGAAGCGCCGGTCCCCGCGGCAGCGTCGGCGGGCGGTGCGCTGCGTCCTCCTGGCTGGGGAGGCGGCGGCAGGGCGGTCCCGGAGGGGCGGGTGCGGGGGGCGGTCCCGCCGCTTGTGACGCAATCCCCAGGCGCCGCACGCGGCCCGGCGGCCCCGGCCGTGGCTCGGCGGGGCCGGGACCGCAGAGAGGGCGCGGGCAGCCCCGAGCTCCGCCTCCGCACCGCGAGCACAGCGCGGCACCCAGCGTGCCCTCTTACCGCCTGAGGGAGCCGCCGCCGCCGCCTGCGCCCCGTCCCCTCGCTCCATGCCTTCCCCGGCGGCGGCGGGGGCCGGCACCGCTCTGCCCGCGGGCGCGGCGCGGCGAGACTTCTACTGGCTGCGCTCCTTCATCGCTGGAGGTGGGTGCCGCGGCGGGACCCTGGCGGGAGGGCAGCCCGTTAGCGGGGAGAGCCGGGCCGCCGGAGGTCACGTCCGTGTCAGTATCCCCGGTGAACTGTTGAGTACCGTCACCCGGGGAAACGAGGGGGGGGAATCTTACTGCCATAGTTTTCTCCCTAATGTGCTGATGCGGCTGCCTCGGTACGCGCGAGTGACTCGCAGGCGTGTCCGAACCAGCGGAGAGCCCCGGGTAGCTGCCGGTTGAACGGTCAGAACCCGAACCCCCTTAGGGGGAGGGCGCGTTCTCTCTGTCCCGGTACTGCTGCGGTGCTGTCGCTAAGATGCGGGTGATGGGAAGCGGGGGTCAGCTTGTCAGACGCGAGCCCACGTTACTGACCACCTAGAGAAGCAGCCCCTTTATTCTTCCTATGGGCGGTTGTCCCAGACGCCCGGGCGGAGGGAGGTGTTCAACGTTTTCCCGTCATTCCGCCCTCGCTGTTGCGTCTCGCCCTGGAGCACCGCAGGGTACACGGGGCACACGTAGCCCGCTCCTCTGGGACAGCAGCCAGAGCCTCTTTCCACAGAAGGGCAGGAGCGAGCGGGGCAGAAAGCTCTGGAGTGGCTTTCCCTTAAAGGCTTCTGCTGGGAGTTCACAGTGCAGAGATGATTGCCCGGGTTTTTCTCATCGGAAAAGTAGCTTATACCTTTCATTAAGGCTTAAAGGGGTTTGGAACATGCTTCTAACAGAGGCTGTTTATTTGTCACCGGGGCTTCTTCCAGTTCCCGAGTTTCTCCTATACTCCATTTAAATAATACATTAGAAAAAGCCCTTATTGAAATCTGTTGATGTAAATAACTTTTGCATCCCGTCACTTTTCTGTTTCCCCTTTTGGAAAGGTGTTGCAGGATGTTGTGCCAAAACAACTACTGCACCACTGGATCGAGTAAAGATTTTGCTCCAAGCTCATAACCACCATTACAAACATCTAGGTAAGATGGCTGCTGTGTCTCATTTTCCAATTTAAGTGCAGTGTATGTGGTTTGGGTATATTGATTTATTCAGCCATGTGGCTGATAAAAAAGGCTGCTAATCAGACAGAAGGTTGGGTCTGTCTGGTCAGTCTCGGTGCCATGTTTTGTTAAGTGCTTAAAAAGAAAAACAAAGCCCTGTGCGAGTTAGTTGTGGGATCAGTTGATGTATTAAAGTTGGAGAGAGCAGAATAAACCTGAACAGGGCCTGTAAGAGCTAGGCTTGATCTCCCGAGCGAGGCCAGCAGGAGACTGGGAATCACAGGTTCAGAGCTGGGATCAGTTATGTCAGAACTGTCATGCTGGTGACTGCTGCAGTTTGTGCTGCAGCCACTGCCACTTTCCTGGAGCTGTGAGAACCAGCGCTGTTCAGAGCCCCTTGCAGGGGCTGCCACTGCATGCTGTGCTCACAGTGCTCCCAGGCAGCAGCAGGGGTGGTATGAATTTAAGGTTGCAGTGGATTTGTGCTTGGCCTGAGGTGCAGGTGATCTATATTCAGCACCTCGGTACCCTCACAGTGAGAGAAGGAACTCTCAGTTGTCAGCACGCTCAGGACCTTGCTCTGTGGGGCTGTGACACTGCGTAGTGTGCAGGAGGTATTTTGTGTCCTGTCTTGAAATATGTCAACTTATGTTGGGGAAATTTAAGTGTTAAGAGTTGTCTAAAAAATAATAATTGTGAATAGGTTAATTTTACATGTGAGTAAACTCTGTAACTTTTAACTTGGACACTAAAGATTATTTTTTTTAAAGGTTGGTAAAATAAATCTTGCCATTCTATAGATAGCTCACTGTACAGAGAAGGGAAACAAGTAATAGGGTCTTTTGGTAGCAGTCACACAAGGATGCCCTCAGATCTGCAGTCTAAGAGTTGAAGGGTGAAATAATTGGATTGATATTTTAAATGCTTATTTTCTGTTTGCTTGATACTGTGTCATAATTGGAAAGTAAAATCTTGTACTATTCCATATTTAGGGTGTTAGATCCGATGCTGATTATTTGCAATGTACCAAGGACATGAGATCAAGGCAGAAACATATAAACAGTCAATGAAAATGATGTGATTGAGATACCTGTAAGTGCAGAGTCATGATGGATTAGTTCATCCAAGTCCTCTCTAAATGTTTTACTGCCCTTGTGCTGTCAAGTTTGTACCACATGGATCTCAGAGCCTGTGTTTGCAGAAATAAGAACAGTAACTCATCATGGCAGGGCAGAGAGAAATTCTAATCACAGCATTTTCAGAGGCACATAAAAATACAATTAATATCATATTCTTAGAAACACAAACAAATTATGATTTTAAACTTCAAATGAAAGTTTATCAGCCACTCTCTTTTTCTGCCTGAAGATAAATGCATAAGCCTTTTTCATGTTAAGCTCTTATTAAGTAGCTGCATATGAAGAATGTTTATTGTAGCTTATTCCTTTAGAAAAAAACAGAAGTAAATTTGATAGAAACTGTGCATAACTAATATGTTTATAAGAAAGCTGGAGGTGTTGTCCAAACTTTGTGATCTTGTTCCATTTCCTACCTGTGAAAGGGAATAGGATTGCTGCTTGTTGCAACAGTTCTGGGACAGGAAGTGTGAAATGTTTAAGTTGTAAGTGATCAGAGTCTTAAACCTGTTTGTTTCCTCAATGATGGCATTTAATCTGCAATTGAGCATGTTGTAATAGGATATGGTTTATTTATTTGAGTTGGCTGAATTACAACTCAAGCAGTTTCCTTCCTTCAGTTGCTAGTGTTGGTGAGTGGATAGGTTTGGGTCCAGGAGGCATGAAATACTCCGTGGAGCTTGATAAGTGAGAAAGCTGATTCAGCTTAACCTTAAACCTCCTCCTCTGGCAGTGTTTGGGCACTGAGAATGCATTTTTCACTCTCCATAGCTATATGAGCAATGTGATTGGGCCTTAGTTCTAAGGAGATTTTTCTTACTGTCAGTAATATTTGCTTGTTTTTTTCTTCCCCTCTCCCCAGTGTAATTGTTGAATACCTCTTTTTGTGTTGCTGGCAGGAGTGTTTTCTACATTGTGTGCTGTCCCCAAAAAGGAAGGTTACCTTGGGTTGTATAAAGGAAATGGGGCAATGATGATTAGAATCTTTCCATATGGCGCAATTCAGTTCATGGCATTTGACCAGTATAAAAAGGTAGCTGAATTTATTTTGTTTTCCTTTTCTTTCTTTTTTTTTCTTCTGCCTACAATAAATACAAATTCTTTAGAAGTGATAGAAGCTAACACTGAAACTTCTGTCTTAGTAATTAGCTGCATGTCATTGCAAAGGTTGCTAATTTTATGTGAATCTGCCCATTAAAAACATCAGGGCAACAGTGAAGCTTTTTGCAATGTTGCTTAAGGAAAAAAAATCCCACATTTTCTACCTTTTTATCAACAGAACTTTTTTAATGAAAGAAAAAATCTGAAGTCACAAGCTGTTGTTACTGCTGTAAGGCAGCCCTTTGTGAATAATGTAGGAACAAAATGTACAATGGAACCTCTTTATTATGTAGTGTTGGGATTCTCAGAATATGATGGATGGAATAACTTCAACTTGAAAGTCTGTTTGGATATGACTGTTACATTTGACCTGACAAATGACTGTGTCAGGCTTTGCATTAGATAAAAAAGACCTGAAGAGAAAAATGCTCTTTTTGGGGTCCTGCAAGAGTAGTGGATGGCTTTTTCCTCTCATGCATTTACTTTTTCATAATAAATACATACTAAATCCTTGCAATGTCTGTTGGAGTTCAGGTGTTAGCGTGTTTTAAACATTGCTTATGTAGTGAAAAAAAATACAGCAATGAGGAATTAAATTGCTGAGAAATTCCCTGTTAGGAAGGTCAGATTTAGTACCCAGTGAAGTAAATTACATGATCTTTACTGAAGACAGTGAGATGCAAATTGATTCCTTTCCCCCAAGAGCAAATGTCAGAAGGCTGATAAAAAGAAGTAACTGTAATGAGTTTCATATATATTCTTTCTTGTGGTGTAATCATAAATGCTGTTGATCTGTGCTTTGCTTGCTATGCTGTGTTGAATAAAGGGCTGTGTGCCATGCAAGCAAAAATCTTAAGAGTAATTATTTTCATTGCAGAAGCTGCTTCTTAAATAGTCTCAGTTATTTGATAAAAGTCTGGAAACTAATTTTTAACTTCCTTTCATGGACATGATGTCACTTAGGATGCTCTTGCTCTCAAATGCTTGTCTGATTTTTATGTTGAATTCAGTTAAACATCAACAAAAAAAAAGTATTTATTGGAGTAGTTGCACATGCTGTGCATGGAAGAAAAAGTTCTTCTCAAATGTGTTGCTTGTCAACTTTGCTCAGTGTCCTTTGCTCTCTACTGTGCTGCAAGGGTAGTATTCAGTTTGTCTTGTTTGACACATTAAAGATAACTAAGCAATCTAGTTTCTGAAATAAACAGTACAAATACTTTCAGCTACTCATTCTGCCTTGTTAACAGAATTTTAGCACTTTCATGGATTTAGCAAAAAAAATAACAGCAGTGTTCAGATAATTAACAGTAATTAAGTGCTCTGGCTTGGATGGGTAGTGGTGTAAACTGGAAACAGCTACAGGGTTTGTATTAACATGTGTGATGTGCTTCCCTGTATTTTCTGACCCTGACTATTGTAAATGTTCTGTATTTTGTAGGTAATAAAGAAGCAACTTGGGATTTCAGGGCATGTGCATCGATTAATGGCAGGATCCATGGCAGGTATAGTTGTGTACTTGGATTTCAGACATCCCTTTTGCTGAAAAGTTAATATTTGTTTAAAGGGTGGCTTGTTGTGCTTGCAGGTCAAACTGTTGCAAATTTGTATTAGTAAATGACTAATGTAACTAATACTTTGCTAACTGAAAACTGTCTTAAGGGTATTCTTCAAAATGTATTTGCTCAAGTGTTGAGTTCTGTGCTCCATTGTAAAGCACAGATTTTCATAGTGTTTATTATGGCTTTTTAAAATTCAGGGTCATCAAGATGAAGTATAAAGAATACAGGCTTAGTATAATTATCAGACTGCTATTGCTTCTTAGGTTGAATATAAGCCCATAGGAATAGAGAGAACTGCAGCTCCTTTGGATTTGCCAGAAATGTCTGTACTTTTCAGTGTACAATGGAAGATTGTCATGATGCTGTTCAGGTCCTGTGTGAACGCTAAAAACATCCTTTATCAATTAGTTCAACAGCAACAGGAGAAAAAAACCCCAATTTAATTGCCAGGATATAGTACGAGTATACATTTCTATTTCCCTCTTAGTTATTCAGACAAAAGTAGCCAAGAAAAAACAAAGTTAATACTGGACTGGTTTAATTGAAGGTGGTTCTTTGTATGCTTTTACTTTATAATACAGGCTTAAAAGTCTCTAGTGACAGTCCCTAAAATATTTAACTTAATTTGGAATAATAATACTGGGGTTTGTTAATACTACCTTTAGTTAAACTGGAAAGATCTCATGAAAGCATTTTGGCTTTGCATACCATCAGAAGAAAAGGAAAGAGAATGAAATCAAATGATCCAAAGAACCTAAAAAGTAGGAAAACCCATTTGGCCAGATGTGTTCCAGAACTTGGCTCTCTTTCTATTGGACAAGTGGAAAAAATACATAGCTTTTAAAAATGTTCCTTCTTTCTTTCACCCCTGACTTTAACTGTAATAAAGAACACTTAAATAATTTATTTTCTAAAAACCTATAATTAGTTTTTTCAGGGCCTTGTCAGAGATCTGGAACCTGACTTGTGAGGCACTGTGAAAACACTGAATAATCAGCTTAACTCTGTCAGTGTTGGACATGTGGGAGCTCTGTGTAGATAAATTAATAGCATCTGGCATCGTTTTAAGCACCTTACTGGTTAAATCTGTTTTGTGTGGTTAGAGTAACATAAATAAAACTGACATAAAACACTATCTGGAAACCAGGATCAAATGAAATGCTTTGTGTGATGCATTATCCTCAATAGTCTGTTACTGACATCCCCAAAACTGACTAGCTGAGCTAGACTGCAGTGTGCAGTGCCATGAATACAGCAGCCAGATATAGCAAGAGTATCACATCTAATATCCTGCTTGTATCTTGTTTGCTAGGTGGCATTAACTGCTTTTTGGGATATTCATTAGGTAAATAAGGGAGGGGGGTGTTATACTGACTATGGCAAGAAGATAGAGGAGGAAGGAAGCAAGCAATAATAAGAGCTTAGAATTTGCAATGTGATGCAGAAGTTCTCTAGGTTGGCAAACTAAAGAGAAGATTATTTTAAAAACAACAAGCAAAGTTGGTAATATTTCTTGCTTTAACTCCTGTGGCTTAGTTTCTTGCTGACTCCCAAAAGGGATGGATGCTATTCTTTTCTTCTGAGTTGAAGTGATGGAAGGAGCTGCTGTGCTGCATGCACTCCTGTGTTGGTGGATGGGGGCCTTCATTTTCCTGGAACCAAGTGTTATGCTGTTGAAAAAAACCTTTGTTTCCCTTTCCTTTTTGTCCCCTCCACACATGTAGCCACACAGCTGTCTGCTTTCACTTCTGTGTACGCTACTGATACTTAAATCTTGCTTATGTCAGTGTTTCTGACCTTGCTAACAGTCAACAGACCGAATCAGCTCCAAAGTGGTGGGAAACAGTTGAGTATCTTCTGTAACTGGTAAACAGGATCAAAAGCATATCCACAGGGAAAAGCAAAGCGATGAGGATGGGGGTAGTGGAGTAAGAGAAAAGAAAAACCTATTGTAATGCATTTATTTAAGGAGGCCGAGTTAAAGTTACTGTGGAAACTAACTCTGAATTTCCTGAGTCTTGTGTGATTCAAATTTCAGCTGTAACACCTCATTAACAGATAAATGGTGTGTAAGTTCTTTTAAGGAAAGACAGAGTTGGGGACAAGATAGGGAAATCATAGATGTTAGTGGGCTTCAGCAAACAAAATTATGAAATAATGTCTGCATCACAAAATTATTTAGCATAAATTAAAAAAAAACAAGTTTTCTAATTAAGAACTTGAATTAAAACACAGCAATGTGTTATTTCCTCCCCTTAAAAAAATCCAGAAAATAGTAGAGGGTATCTAGAATAACCTCCAGTTCCTTGAAACTAATACAGAAAGCATGTTTGTGTGTTTATCTTTTTGCTTTTAGCAAAATCAATTGCTAAGGAGCACTGCTGTAGGGGAAAGCTGCGTCTCCATTTTTAATGGGATGGAATGAGACCTATTTGAATCAACATTTTCAAATAATGTGCTGTTTATTTTCTTCAGGTGCAATTTAGGAGAAGCATAATTATATAGTGGGGGTCTAGAAATATTAGGACTTGTAAATTAGGCAGTTGTTGAAGCTTTCTGCCAACTACTCTTTGTCATGAGCTGTTTCTCTGTATGTATAGTTCCTGAAGCTTTGCTTTCTGCAGATGTCTGCTTGATAAATTAATCTTTATACAAGTTAAGGAGTGTATCTTCTGCAGCTCAAGGCTATGACTTGTGCTTATTGCTTTTTGAACTGTATACCTCTGAATCATCTGGTAGTACTTAATTTGATCTATGCAGTTATTGGTAGAGTACAAAGAGCATGATATAGAAACCATAAAGACTTGCATATCAGACACGTTTGTAGTACTTAATCTTGGTGAATGTGTTTCACTTGCTTTTTTTCTTGCTCCAGGTGTTTTTGTTTTTAAATTTTCAAAGATGGAGGATTACTAAGAATGGAGGAATAGTAGGGAAATAAGGAACCAGAGATAAATCCCTATACTGCTAATCTCATTGTTAACTCCAGAGCTGGGGAAGCAAATCAAGGGCAGTCTAATTCCTGTTGTGCTTCTCTGATGCCAAGTCTCCCTAAAGGGCTGTGTAACCCTCAATCTTGTCCCCAAGAGTGGTCAAAGGTGCTTCAGGACAATATGTTAAGGATGGTTTTCCCTTGACTTCTCAGCTAGTATTTACAATGAACAAGTCTGCTGTTTTTTCTTAGAGGAGGGAGGAGCTACAGTACTATATTATTTCAATTGAGACACTGGGAATTGCAGTATGTAGCTCTTAACTGTTGAGATGCTTCCAATTCTGTCCTGTTAAACCACCTGTGGGAGAGATTTTTGTTTCCCCTCATCTATTTGGGATAGACTTCACTCCTTCAGGAGAGGGAATCAGCCTCAAGATGCTGTAGTCTGACTTCTGTTAAGTGATAATACTGAGGGAGTAGAGATGAGATGACTAATTTTGTAGACTTCATCACAATGACTTTGTCCCAGAGCTGGCCACCTTTCCTCCCAGAAAGGATGTCTCTCTTCTGAGGCCCAAGGGAGACCCTGATCCCTTGTATGTACACTTTGATCAGTGAGCAGTAACACACAGTTGCTTCAGGAAAGCATATTTTTCTGGCTGTTAGAAATCCCTTTTTTTATTTTTTCCAGAATTCATGGCTAGAGGATTTTAAGAAGAAGAAAAAAAATTAATTTAAATCCTTACTTCATAAGGTTTCTTTCATGTTCATAGATATTTTTTCCAGCTGTACTATTTTTGGACTGTGTTCAGTAGTTAGTACATTCACCAAGCTCATGGTTGGGATGCTTGCTAGGCTTTGTTCTGAATACATGACTGGAAAGAGAGGGGATAAAGATTTCTGAAGTGGGATGACTTTCTTGTGAACTCAAGTTCTGTATAAGCTTTTTTTCCCCTTGATTTCTAAAAAACTGCTTGAATTCATCCATTACAGCATATTTCAGGCACTCCATTAGGAAAAGGCTGTAGTCTGAGGGATTTGCTTTAATAATGTAGGTCAGTGGAAACACTTCTAAAGTTGCTTTGGTGTTTTTCATCTTCCAACTTTTGAACCCTATGGGTGAGACAACATCAGAAATCAACTGCAGATGTCTGCTTTTTGTTCAGAGGAATCTTCCAAAATTTCTGAAAGAGAAGTTTTTGTCTCCTAAAATAAATTACTGCTAGGATACTCCAGGACAAATTTCTCTCAGTTGAGAGTTGATCACTGTTAGCTCTTTGGCTTGCTCACTTACAGTGGGTTTTTTTTTCTCCCCATTTAATCCTAATATCTTCTGTCAGATCATACATCTTGCTCAAGTTGCCTTTTTTTTTTTTTTAATCTCCAGAGATAGTTATGAAGAGTTTGCTTGGTGGAAAGTTGTATTGTGTTGGGGTTTGCTTGTTGGTTTGCTTGTTTTTTGGTGGGGTGGTTGTTGGTTTGGTTTTAGTTTAGTTTTTTTTTTTCCCTACACTCCCTGTTGTGGTTTTCCCTTGACCTTGAGGAAGAGGAGGGAAAATGACACACCTACAAAAAGAGATACTATTAGGAGACTTAAGTGGCAAGTTTCTGCCATGATCAATTTTTATGGGTGATGCTGAGCTAAATCAAAGCAGCTGCTAGCAAACAGCATCAATCTCAGAGGTTTTTGCTTTCTTCCCTATGCTCATTATGTGGGTTTTTTTTTGTTTTTGTTTTTTTTTTTTTTTTTGCTTGGTTTGTTGTTTGGGTTTGTTTTAGTGACAGTGGTATACTACCAGAAAGTGACCTCTGTTTTAACTAACAGTTTTTATTATTCCCTCCAAAGCATTTGTCAGCAATTGAATGGTTTACCTCAAAAATTAGCAGTAGGAAAGAATTTGTTATTCAGGTAACTTTTGGAGCAGTTGCTCTCTGTCTGTTCCAGAGTTCTATTTCCAAAGTTACAACTTTGTCAGCATGTAATTAGTTTTGAAACTGTCCTTACTGAATTCTGATATTTTACTTTTTTGGCATTTTAGATGTAGAAATGGCTTTTTTTGGTCAGTTCTAAAACAAAAGTGCTGGTGTAACATGAACTATTACAATGCAGTAATGCAATGTGGTTAAGTACTCTTCATTAGTAGGAACCTGACTTTATTTTATATGTCATGAGAATATGTTCAGTATTTTCAGATGCAGTAGATGCATGTATCAATATCCAGTGATTACATCAAATTCTGACACAATGTTTTTGCAATCAAACATTTCAATGTGGTGGTTTAATCTTCTTTTGAAAGATATGGTAGCATTAGGTTTCATGGTTGCAAACCAGTAAAGCTGCTGCATTTGACTAGCCTGATGCTGCTGAACTGTGCATGTAAATAAGATTGCTCATGTGAATACAGTTAGGCCCATAAATCTGAGGAAAATCAAGGCCTAGGTGTGCAGCTTCAGTGAACACCAAGTAGAAACAAATCCATTGTGTGTTGCTGAAGTTAGTGTTCCAATCTGCTGATTACAAGTGACTTGAAGTGTTTCTTGAACATATTACTTTGTATATGCACTGCCACAAAAGAAAATCATTTTCAAGATAATCTTAGAATCAGAGAAGGTGTAGGTGAGTTTTGTTTGCTTGTTTTGTTTTTGTTTTTAATAAAGGTATTACAGCAGTGATTTGTACTTACCCTCTTGATATGGTTAGAGTTCGCCTGGCCTTCCAAGTAAAAGGGGAACACAAGTACATGGGAATTATCCATACATTCAAGATGATTTACACAAAGGTATTTTTTCTTTTAATCTTCAGTCCTGTCAAAGCAAAATACTCTTTTAAGGAATGTTGCACTGCATTGAAAATGGTGGCTTAATGGAAAATAACATGACTTCATTATTTGCACAGGGAATTTTTTAATGTAAAAATGTCCAGGTGCTTCCTTTTGCTTAGGCTGCTAAGATGTAGCTAAGACTTACGGGAGGTCCAAAGCAGCACAGAAGTTGCTTTTCAAGGTCAAGTAGTAATGATACAATAAATTTTGGGGAGGAGGAGATATGTATAATTCAGAAATATCTCCAAATTACCATGTTGGATGTGTAGATTTTTTTTTCCCCTTTCATTTTCACTTTTATTTCCTGTGGAGCCAGGGAATTGTCCCCTTAATTCTTCAGGGACAAGAAATAGCACTTGGTGTTAACTCCTTGGTGCTAGATGATGCTAGTCAGCTGCCACATGACTCTGAACAGTCATATATCTTAAGACATTTGTTCTATTTCTTGCCACAAATATACTTGTATTTTTCTTTCCAAGGAAGGTGGCTTTCGTGGGTTCTACAGAGGGCTGATCCCAACTGTTGTAGGAATGGCACCATATGCAGGTAAGTGGCAACCCTTCAGCAGTTCTGTGCTGCTGCAGTTGCATAATCTATTTGCACACTTAATTAGCTCCTGTTAAAATTGAGGCTTCTGCTTTTACTGAATGGGGAGGGGAAGCCAGCAGAAGCCTTTGCAAATCTCGAATCTTAATCTATAATTGATTCACGTGTTAAAGCATCATCCACTGGCAAAGCCTGGCTTTTCTGAAGCTTGGAGTTGAGAGGGAGAGAGGTAGAGAGCGGTGCTTTGTCTCCTGCTGGATGCAGTGTCCTCCTCCCAAACGGGCAGAGCGCTCCGTGGATGGAGACTTAGAGCCTCTGTGTTGGCTCCATCTGCTGGTGGCTTCTGTGAAAATACAGAGGAGAAAGCAGTGGGTGGAGGAACATAAGTGCTCAGTTAAATTACACTCTTATTGGAAAGATAAGACATGTCTTTCTGATAATAAGTATCTTGGGATTTCTCTTCTCAGCAGTCCAGCAATTTCTAACTCACAGTCTAGCTTTTGTAAAGCATTCCTTTCATGTGAGTTGTAAACACTAACTGGGCAAGTTACTTTAGAAGTTCAAAATATTATTTGTCTATTTCTTCCTGCTGAAACTTTTAAAAGAACTGGAAAACAGCTTCTTTTTGTAATTGCAGCTTTGTGGTGGTGCATTGGCAAATAGATGTTTGGGGAGTGTTTTCTTTCTGAAAGTACATAACGATGAAATTTCCTTTTAGGTTTTTCATTTTTTACCTTTGGGACCTTAAAGAGCATTGGACTTGCTCACGCACCTAACTTGCTTGGACGGCCTTCATTAGATAATCCTGATGTCTTAGTGTTGAAAACACATGTCAACCTGCTGTGTGGTGGCATAGCTGGAGCAATAGCTCAGACCATATCGTAAGTTGGACATTTGCTTGCTTCTGGGAAGGGCTTTTTTTTTTCTTCTATAGAGCTGTTCATTCTCAAACTTTGATCTGACAATAGGATTTTATCAAAGTTATTAGATTTTGACATTGGGTTTCTCATACACTGGAATTCACTTCCTATTGTTTCATTTACTAAATATTTAATCTAAAGGTACATGCATTGAGTCCATTACATTCAGTTAAATCTCTGAAATTCAATTGGAATCTTGCTTAAGTTATGAAATTTTGACCTTGAACATAATTTGCAGAATTCTATGATTGCAATTTACTTTCAAAACAAGGTAACATGTGAAGCCAGAAGCCATAGAAATAACAATAAAAAAGAAACAAGCTTTAGATATTATATTTGGCATTCATCTTATTACTTTGCCTACTTTCTCTACTTTCATGCTGTCCTTGTCTTATTTTATTCATAAAATAAATTAACTTAATGGATTTATGGCATCAATTTTTCACTAAATCACTGCATGGCAGATGTTTTCTATTAATCCTTAAGCTGTTAATTTTATTTTTTATTCAGGTGTCTTCACTCTCCAGTGTTTTACACACTGTTTTATACTCATGTTATCTTCATGTGTCTTCCTTGCTTGTGCCAACTGCAATATATCATGAGATCTGATTTGCTGGGTTGGATTCTATAGGGCAAGTGTCCCTTTTTTTGGGAGAACTTTGATCCGTGTTGAGAATCTGAGCTGGATTTATGACTCACTAAATGGGAATGTGGAAGTTGCCCACGGACTTACTGTATTCCTCTTTAATCAATATTCACCTAGTGATCAGACGGGGTTGAACTGCTGTTGCAATCTCTGCTCTGTAGGTACCCCCTTGACGTGACTCGCAGGAGGATGCAGCTAGGAGCTGTTCTCCCAGACTCTGAGAAGTGCCTGTGAGTATCTTCTTTGCTCCTTAGTAACTGAATTCTTAATTTTCTAGTTAAAACAAATACACACCAGCTACTATGCTATTAACTTTTTCTGCTTAATAAGTTTCCACACAAACAAAAGCTGCCATTATCATTCTGGAGTTAAAAGCCAAAAGCAAAGCAGAACTAAATCACAATGGCACTTTTAGTAATACTGTGCTTGTGTTTGTAACATACTTTTTTTGGTTGTTTTTAATTCAACTTGCAATGTCTCTACTCTCAGCAGGATCCCTGACAGAGAGACTGCATCCTTCTACTGGAAGGATATGTTTCTAAGTGTTTTAGGTTGTTTTTTTTTTTTTTTTAGTAGTGCACAATCTGTTCCATAAGATGATTTGGAATAATACTGGTTTGTTTGGCTTTTTTGTATTTATGGTAGTGTCCCATGTCTCACAAGCAGCTGGGGTTCTGGAAGTGGAAATACAATATCCTTAAAATCATAGTATTAAATCAGCTCTCATCTTAAAAACTTACTGAAATTCAAGTTGTCTTGACCAAGCTCAATTCCAGGACAGCTTTTATCCTGGTTACTTTCAGTTTTGAGGAATTGTGTGTCTGAATCCTGTGTGGCAAACTGGATCTTAATAACAGCAGTCTTGGTGACTTTTCATAAACGACCTAGATGTTGCTTACTGTGGAATTTGTTCTGTTTGCCTGAGCAGAATTTTTTTTTTGCTTGGCTCTTTTCCACTCCAGAAACTTGTAAAGTAAAAATGTGTTCATTGTTCTTAGGACTTTATTTTCTGCATTTGTGAGCACTACTTTTACAGATCTTAGGCTTCCCAGTTTAACACTATTGTTTGTGACCATGTGCAGAGGGCAGTGCCTTGAAGGAGAGTAGACCCATATGTCTTGAGAGGATGAGAGAATAATACCAATAGGAAATCTTGAAGCTCTGAGGCATATGGAAGATGTTTTCAAAGAGTTATGTTATGAATAGCTTGGACATCTTGAGCATCTTGCAGGTTGTTACATTGCTTTGCATTTCATGTTCATTTGCTCAGTTTCAATGTAAGTATGTGAGGAAAATAGTTTTCTTAGCCATATACACTGTGGAGGAAGGTAAACACATCTAAGATGTATAGCACAGAGCTACATAAATGTGATGTGCAGAGCTGGAGAAGGACAGGGTGTATGAGCGCTCAGAGAGGATGGGATACAAGCCCCAATGTATATCTTTAATTCAATAAGTCTGTGCTACATTGATATAATGGTTTCTCTTACTCTGACATTTGTGTGAAGAATTGAAGCTTCTCAACCTCCCCCTGCCAGACAGGCAACAGAATATGCACAGCCATTCTGGCATTAAATACCTTAACAGGTCTTTGAAGGCAGATGCTTTCACAGTGAAACTTCATTAGATGGGATTCAACTGTCCTCTTTCCAACTTGCAGCTCTTGTGTCCAAGTTTCTCGCAGCAGCTCAGACTGAGTCCTAAAAAGATTATATTGCTTTGTGATGTATATGGAATTCCATGTTTTTTTTCATTGATCTCTTAAGAAAAGTAAAACAAGTGTCTTGTATTTAAATGATTTGAACTATTGATAGGATATTTTATTTTTCCAGTACAATGGTGGAGACACTGAAATATGTGTATCAACAGCATGGAATAAGAAGAGGATTATACCGTGGTTTGTCCCTGAATTATATTCGCTGTATTCCTTCCCAGGCTGTGGCTTTTACTACATATGAACTTATGAAACAATTCTTGCACCTCAACTGATTACTTTTTGTTTCCAAAGACTTTCCTGTAAAATAAACTATCAGTTCTCAAATTCTATTGGTGAGTAAATTACTTGAAAAGCTGTTTGTTACTGTTAAACTGCTGCTGTCTGACATTTTTATTTGCCAAAATGTGGTTAATTTCTGGTTTATCTCCAGGAAGACAGATCAAAATAAACATTTATTAGCTATAAACATTTTTTTATACTTTATTTTCTAGGCTTCACTAGATTAATGTTAAGAATTACACAGTTTTAAAATGATCCCCACATTTTATATGATTTCAAGCTGTTATTTAGCTTATCACCATTACACACATGGTTATATGGCTTTTTAGGCTAGTAGTTTAGACATCTCTTCTTCAAAACTTAATTTGAATAAACTGATCTGAACAGAATGCAATGATTTTCATATTCAGATATTTGCCAGTTCTGTAGAAACTGAACTTAGCAGACCATAATTTCAGCTTTTTTTGTTGAAGTTTTTGTATGCAAGAACAATGCATATATCTTCAGAGTGGTACACATGAAGGTCTCTTCAAACATTTCAATTAAAACAAATTACAAGATGTATTGAACATTATTGGAAACATTGCAGTTTGGAAGCCAGTTTCTATCCTTAATTTAAAAATGCTCTTATCTACAGAAATCACTTAGTGGGAAAGTTCACAGTGACAAGTGCTAGAAAAGATCTCCTGAAGGCAGGTAGCAAGGGCCTCATTTTACAAGGCATTTCTGTACCTTTTCTGTGAAGATGAATGTTCTCTTTTCAGTTTATTTGAAGGCTGAGTATTTTATGTACTTTCCAGTACTAGCTCCTGTAAACATCTTTGTCCCTACCTTAAAACACAGTGACAAACACCACTGCATGCTGCTGCATTTACTTACTTGGGCATATGCACCCTGTTCAGACTCTGGTGCAAGAAAAGAACAAGAAGATAGTATTGGAGTCTGTAGCTGTATGTTCTGTTTCTGAAGTATGGTATGCAATAGACTCTTACAATTCCTTTTGCAGAGGGAATTCTTTTCCAGACTTGGGTATATGTTATTTTAATTGGTTCTCTTGATTTTAGTCACTTGATTCAGGAAACTGTAAAGCAATTTACTTCAAGTGATGCAAGTTATTTATTTACTGTAAATATTTCAGCAGTGTCTTTTAAGAATTGGTAATGGTTAAGTGGTGGATGTTAAGATTAATTTGTATAATTTTGACAAATACGACAAACTGGATTTTGAGTTGTATTCAATACCAACTTTTGTGGCTCAATTTTTTTCCAGTTCCTTAAAAGTATGTATTTCTTTGATATTTAACAATGTAGCTATGGACAGAGAATGAGATGTATTTGAATTTATTTTATTAAAAACTTTGAACTACTGCCTTTGATTTTTGTGTCACAACCAAAAGCTATGCCTGTTTCTGGAATTATCTGTATGTTTCACTTTGTAGGTAACCCTGCACAACACTGTCACTCTTAGTTAAGAGACAACAAAGAACATATTTCATCTGATCTTCAGTTTCACTTAAAGGAAAGCTAACCAGTGTCACAGAGAATTTTTCTCTTTTGAAGTCCTTGCATGTAGAAAGCAGTATCACCTTGAGTTACATCCACTGTCTGTCTTGAAAGAGATGTGCCATTTTCCTTTCTTGTACTCTCTTACACAGAGCCTGTCAGCATCTTCTCAGGTGCCAGTTCTTTGCCATGTTATGTGTGTTTAGTTTTACATCTGTTTTATTAAGTGATACATTAGAGGAACTCAAATAGGCTTGAGCTGTGTCATGAAAAGTTACAGCTCTTAATGCAGAATCAGGTAGAATCCAGCATATTGAGATGGAGAGAAAACTGTCCCCTAAATAATTGAGGATATTGAATGTGAAAAATAGACTTCTTAGATGAAACTGCTGTATTTTCAGGAATCGCTGGTCCAAGTAATTTGAAAGTATGAATAATTTTAAATTTAGAAGTGTTTAGATACTTTTGAGCAAGGTCTATGAAAGATAAATACCTTTGTCCAGGGGCTAGAGGGGAGGAGACTGGGTTTGGTGGTGTTTGGTTTTTTTTTTTTTTGTTTGTTTTGTTTTTTTTTTTTGTTTTCTAGCAGCTATTTTTTATTCTGGGAAGGTTATTCAAGTATTATTCAGAAGTTTGCATAGAATTTATCTAGAATATCTGGCTACCACAATGGAAACATGGGATTTAATTGTAAATCTCTTCTCCTCCAGTGACAGCCCTATGAAAACTGGGTTTACTTGTATTTTGAACTGCTGAGGAGTTTATTCCCTTGTTTTTGGTTTGTTTTCCCCCCTTCTTATTCAGTACACTGAAGATACTCCAGAGATAGACAAACAACATCTAATTTTAGCCACTAAAAAGTACAAGATCAGGCACGGTGTTATCATGGGCACAGAGTGAACCAGCTCAGAAAGCTGACAGCTTTCTGTACAGCTAATTTATACTGGTTTATTCTACTACTTCACTGCCCTGGTGGGAGCTGTTTGACATTTTGCCCCATCCAGCTTGGATACACTCATTACCACAGTCCTTCCACTGAACTCATTAAATGAGTCAAATCCAGAATACTCATAGATATTCCTAAGTCTGCTTGGATTTTTAGCTTAAAAAAAAACCCCAAACCAACATATTTAAAGCCTATTTTGTACTTTTGTAACCATATTATATAAAGGTATCTCTTTTTTCATGTTTGAAAGATGTATGGGCAACATGAACACAAGGTTAACAAGTGTACAAAGTATTTCTGTAATCTTTTAATACCATACCAACTTCTGAGATTGTACACTTAATGGTATGGACACATAACTATTAAACTATAAGGAGGTTATGCAGTGGAAAACAACACTAATGGAGTTTGCTGCATTTAGTTCAGGACTATTTCAAATAAAATTAAAAGTAGCTGCAGGAGTAGAGCCTCAGACTGTTTCCCAGTTCTTGGCTACATGAGAGGAATAAAAGAGCCAACAGAAGATTATTTCCCTGTTGCTTAAACTTCAGCACAGTCACAGTGGTGTATTACAAGTAGGATTAGTACCTGTGTCCTTCGGTCTGTGCTGGAAGCGATGCTTAGCCCTCGAATGCATCACTGAAGCAGGGGGTTTGCAGCCAAAAAAAAAAAGGCGGGAGGGGATGAAACTGTCTCCGAAACTCCTGTATCGCCTCAGAAAGCCGCCAGCGCACAGCGCGGAACGTTACGACATCTTCTCACAGCAAAAGCTGGACGCTGGTTGAGATTCTTCGCCAGGCGGTGCCTTTGCCTCACGCTCCCGCCCGGCCGCAGCCGCCACAGGCAGCGGAGAAACCTCCCTCACGGCGGCGGGAAGAGCCGCGCGCCCCCCTTAGCTGCCCCGCCTTTGCCTGAGGCCGCGCCTGCTCTCGAGCCGCGAGAGGCGGGAGGTTGAGGGGCGGGAGGCTGAGGGGTGAGGGGCGGGGCTTCCCCGGCGGGCGGGCGGTGCGGCCGCAGTGCGCACGCTCCCGGGCGGCGCGGTGGCGGCTTTAGGGGCGCGGGGCGGCCGGGGAATCTCCGTGTACTGAACTGTTCGCCTCGGGGCCGCGCAGCTGAGCTGGGGAGCAGGGTGCGCGGCAGAGAAGCTGCTGATGGCGGAGAGGTAGCGGCCGAGGCGGGGGAAGGATGCGCTGGGCGGAGGCGCCGTGGGAGCGGGAGTTTGAATTTCGCGCTCCCGCTTTCTCCCGCCTCGCGCCCCTTTCGGCCTTTGCGGCTCCGGGGGCGCGAAAGCGGGAAAGCGCCTTAGCGGTCCCCGGGGATGGGGAGAGGTAGGAGCAGCTCGGACTGCCCGCTACAGTCGGAGCCCGCGGCGTGGGGCAGGAGCAGAGGAAAATAACCGTGAATATCAGTTCTGTTTGTATTCAGCTTGGAGGGAGAAGTTAGTTCTCTGTTTGATGGACGTGTCCGTGGGAGTTCTTAGGTGCTTTACGGTATTGAGAGAGATACAAGCCTTGGCTTAAGCACACAGCTGCAGTTCGAGTATAATGAACTTGAAAATGAATACGAATTTGTGGACGCCAAAAGGAAGCATTAGCTACAATAAATAGCTACTTATTTAATGTGTATCTCTCCTTTATATCTTCTATATCCAGATGCTTTTTCATTCCTGTTATCCAAAAAGACTATGTGAAAATGTTGCCAGGGGAATTTCCTATTTCTGTCTGTGTAGAGCTAGAAAAACCACACTGAAGATCTATAAAAATTCAAGGGGGTTAAGGTTGTGTTTAGAATTGCAAGTTTTCCTCCTCATGTATATGAGTTGGCTGTTACCACATAGTATGTTTTTCTTTTAATGAATTGTTCCTTCAGTTTTCAGAAGAAAGTGACTGACTCCCCTGACCCAATACCTAGGAATGGGTTGAACAACAGATACCGGGTGCTGGAAGTCAGTGTAATACAGAGAAATGGAAGTGACCCTGAGAAACACTTGACAATTACAGCATCTCAGTCACTGGAGGAGACAGAACTGTGCATTCTTAGGAATGGCTGGTAATTAATTCAAAATATATATATGTCTGAAAAAAGGATAAAATACTGAATCATGAAGTCTTTTTTTTTGTTTCTGTTGCCTTTGAGATGAGTTTTACTGTCCTAAAAGTGATAGGAAGTCCTGAAACACCTGTTATCTAACATAATATCAGTAGATTAGTGTAATCATAGAATCACAGAAGGGTAGGAGTTGAAAGGGACCTCTAGAGATCATCTAGTTCAATCCCCGTGCTGTAGCAGTATTACCCAGGGCAGGTCACACAGGAACAGATCCAGATGGGTTTTGAAAGTGTTTAGCGACTCCACAGCCTCTCTGGGCAGCCTGTTCCAGGCTCTGTCACCCTCACAGTAAAGCAGTTTTTCCTCACGTTGAGGTGGAACTTCTGTGTTCCAGCCTGTATTCATTATTCCTTGTCCTATCACAGGACACGACTGAACAGAGACTTGCCCTTCATCATCCTTGTAGCCCCCGTTGGACTCTTTCCAGTAAATCCCTGTCGCTCTTAAATTGGGGGACCCCCAACTGGACACGGTATTCCAGGTGTGGTCTCACCGGGGTAGAGTAGAGAGGGAGGAGAATCTCCCTACACCTTCTGGACACAGTTTTCTTAATGCACCCCAGGATGCCATTGGCCTTTCTGGCCACAAGGGGACGTTGCTGTGCCATGGTTGACTTGCTATCCCTCAGGATTGTCCTTACTGAATTCCATGAAGTTCACCTTCACCCAGCTCTCTAGATTATATTAATAGATACTAATTTTGAGGGAATTGATGTTATACAACTTGCCTTGACTGAATATTGCTACCTAAAGGTTTTAATTTGTCTTTGTACTAACAAACAGCAAGACAATAAGCTCTTATCAGGCTGTTTTGCTTAAGTGTTGTCTTGCAACAATTAGAAGTGTTTTAAGTGTTGTACTGTCATAGTACATATAAATGCACAAGGTTGTACCTGTCAAATGTAGAGTTTTCTACAGTCTTAAAATTGTCTGAACTTGAGCTCTACTGCAGAAGTTTTTTCAAGTAAGGATAGGATTCAACACAGTTTTGTAAATAACAATTCCTTTATTCACTTTTAGAATGTATTTAGGTTAACTTTGTAAAGAATCACTATAACCTGTTTCCAAGTTGGTTGAATCTGATCTATTAATGTATCATTTCTAATATATTATGTCTATAGCTTGCAAATGGTTGTTCAAATGTATTACATTACAGGGAGTCTGTTCCAGTTGTTCCAGGAGACATCATTCATTTAGAAGGGGCGTGTACTTCTGGTACCTGGCTCATAAATGAACAGTCTGGATACCTGGTTCTTTACCCAGATCTGCTGCTTTCTGGCACCACAATATCCAACAGTATTCGCTGTATGAGGAGAGCAGTGCTGAGTGAGAGGTTTAGGGTAAGTGCTCATTCTAGAGCATCAAGCCTGTTAAGGGGCTGTGGTTCCACTCAGACTAGTGATTTAGTGCAATATTAAAACTGGCTGAGATGCTGGATTGCAAACTGTGATTATTAGCTATTCATAATATTTAAAACATGGAATAACTTAGAATGGAAACTGTCCCTGGTTGATTTTCTAATGTTTGTTGACAGTCGTGGCTGAAATCATCCTGTATTCTTAATACAGGTAATGGGGCAGAGAAGTAGTCTTCCCACCTAAAATTTGAGCAACATTCTGTGGTAATCTCTTGCACATTTTATATAGATATGAATCCTCTGTGAGGAATGTGCTCTTGGTCAACTGTGGTTATGTTTTCACATGGTTGACAAGTCAAAATCTGGGGGAAAAAAAACCTAGTCAATTCACTTAATTGCTGTGGACTAACTCTGGATGCTAAATACAGCTGCTGGAACTTGTAAAGAGGAAAATCTTGTTGTGGTAGTGTCCTTGCTGATGAATGGATGTCAGAGATTTAATGGCTACCATTTTCAACTGAGAAGTGCCAGATACAGTAGGTACATAAATCCAAATGGGCAAAGGCATCATAATGCCTGTAAACAATCTGGCTGGGAGCTTGTGACTGAAACCAAGTGATTAGGACTGTGGTGTCAGCCTTTCATTAAAGGAGTAAGGGGAATAAGCTAATAATTTGGAAGGGATAAGACAGAGGGCCCTGCCTTTTGGACCACACTACTCACCAGTTGTGAGTGCAACCCATGAGTGCCAGGTCTGTAAGAGATTCCAGTAAGTACTTAAACCCCAGTGGTTAGATTTCAGTGTGGTGGTGATTCATGCAGAAGTCATAACTTACTACTGCTTTCAGCTTTTATGAGTCTACAGAGACCAGTCCAGGTGATGGTTGGATGGATTTCTCCAAGGTGATCCTTGGAATAATTCTGTCAGAGTTGGTAACAAACAGGAAAACACTTCATTAAAAAAATATCTGTCAAGGTATTGGGATTAGGGAATACTGCTGTTAATACTGTCCACAGGCAAAACTTGCTCAAGATTGCTTTTAATCTGTGAATTTTTCTCACCTGTCAATCATATAAGGATTGCATCCTAACATTACTAGGGTTGGAATAAAAATGATATAAAATAGTGGAGACCCATTTCAGTTTGGCTGTTTTCACAGCTTCAAATAGATGAGTGGGGTGGAAGCTCTGATCCTGCACTTAAATAAGAGCAGCCTATCATGTGTAGCAAGTAAAACCCAGAAATGTTAAAGAGAAGTTGGCATGAAGTGAGTGTAAATCTCCAGTGATGTTTGTTTTCTGACATCTGTTGCAGGGCTCAGAATCTGGTTCCCGCCAAACACTCCTTGGCACAATTCTTCATGAAATTTTCCAGCAGTCAGTAACCAACAAGTTGGCACAAGAAAAAGTAGAACAGCTAGCAAATAAAATTGTGTATGGACAAAAATATCTCAAAGACATGTAAGTAGTGTTGTAGGTGTCTTGTGTTTGAAAGATAGGGTAGGAATGGGTGAGCTAGTAAATCAAGTTCTAGTTTAAAAAATATAGTGCTGGTCCTGGGACAGTGTTCTGCCAAATGACCTTGCTTGGTTATCTTAGGAAGAAAATTCCCTATTTCATAAGGTAATTGAATTTACCATCCCTGCTGAGCTACTCCTATAATCTGAACTATGATTCTAGAGTAACTATATGGGGGTTTGTAATTTAACAAGTAAGTTGCCCAAGTCTGCTGGCTGTGATCATCTGCACTTGTATGGACTTCGTGTACAAAACCCACTTGTATTTCTCTGTTACTGGAGAAGAATGATGTGGTCTCCAGTGAATGCCAGCACTGAATTACCTGATGCCATAAGACTAGAATGTGTTAGACATTTCTGCTTTCTGGTGCACCTGTAGCATCCATAGAGGATCATGATTCCTTTCCAATTACAATGGTCTCAACCTGGGCAAAATTATGTGAAGAACAAGCAGCAGATCAGAGTATTCAGAAAAAAAGCAAATGGTCATTGAATGTATTTATTTTTCAGGAGTTCTCAGTTTTGCATAAAGCACAGGAATAGACATTTTAAAATGAGTGAGTCTGGTGATCCTTTCTTGCAGTCTATTAGTTTTGCTTCATCACATCTGCTGTGCTGATGATTTTATTGTGCTAAATCTGTCCTTCAAA
>JAOEGS010018887.1:0-51460 GCA_025447755.1 Corythornis vintsioides
AAACAAACCAAACAACTTGTAAACTTTTTCAAACTTCCTTAGACTTTTTAACAACATAATTATTTCAAAACTAAGGAAGCTCTGTAGTGGGCTGTTCCAGGTTAATACTCGTGTCACTTCTGAAATCAAATAATTATCTTGATTTTTTTCTTGCACAGCCAAGAAGTTCATGAAATACCGAAGATGTAAGAGGCTCTCCCTGGAGCTTTCACTGGGAACGTTGGAGTTACTTGGTTTCCCATGCGCAGGTACTAACCAAGCAGTTAAGTGAGTGTTGCACATTCGAGGCTTTGTGATCACAGTTCTGTCAGATTTTTCTAACGTTGCCTCGATTCAGATTAGGTTTGAATTGTGACACTTGAGGTGCCGTTTCCACCTGCTCAAGGGGCTCTTTGTTAGAGATTATTCCACTTTTCATGGGAGAGAAGACTTGGTATTCTTCTGTATTGATGCAGTTGCTGGCATCCTCAGTTTCATAACCGCAGCTTGTCAGTTAATAGCATTTTATCTTGCCTAATGGTTTGTAAAGTTCATTAGGTACTTGGTTATCGGGTGGCCGATAAAGATACACTTAAGTAATTACAGCTTGGTAGTCTGTTCAAGGGTTTAATCGTCTTGTAATTAAAAAAATTGGCTGTGCTCTATTTCTTCTATTAGTTCTTGTTATACCTTTCCCTGTTAGCTCTGGAAATATTTTTTCCCTTCAGAAGGTACTCGTGTGTTTTTTAAACTGTCTTTCAAGGTGGTAAAAGAGCATTCGGTGGAGACTTCTGTCCATAGGTCCTGGCGGTTGCCCAGCTGCCAGATAAATCAGATCAGCCCGTTTGTGGGATGACGAAAGACTGCATTTTAGCCTTTTGTTTGATTAACCTTCTGCTGATGGCTAGTATCCACCTCTCCCCGAGGCTCTGAGAACCTCCGGTGAAGCACAAGCAACCCGGGAGCATCCTTCCTCCCATTCCCAGTGCCTTCGGGTCCCGGAGGCGCAGTTCAGAATTCCCAGGTCCTTCTAGAGTCGGGGAATTGTCGGGTCACCGGCGGCTGGAGTGCCTGCTGCCGTTCCCGGCGGGGATGCCCGACATTTGTATACGTTTGCATATAGCGCTTTACTCTGTCGACCCGGTGGACTGCCTGGCGCCCTGCCCTCCGCATCAGCTCTTCCACCCATCATCTTATCTCCTCGAAAGGTAATCGCCGCTTACTTTAGATGGCCTTTCCCGTAATTCTTTAGCTGTGCGATGGAAGAGTGCTCACCTCTTCCCCCCGCCGCCCGGGGCCACGTTATCAGTGGTTTTTGGTTTGTTTTTTTTTTTTTTTTTGGCAGATGCATCGCGGCCCCTCCTTCCACTGTCAAGTTCGACAGCTAAGAACTCTGACGGACCGTTTAGGTCTGCCCCGAAACAGCCAAGGCGGGGTGCGGAGGGGGCTGTAACGGGGTGTTACTAGGGGGAGGAGGTGGTGAGGGGAGCGTTAGAGCTCGGGGCGGGTGTTACCGCCCGGGTGAGGCGGTCAGTGGGGGACTTAGGGCCTGGGGAGGGTGTTCCCGCTCGAGGGAGTGGGGGAAGGAGGAGTGTTACGATCCGGGGAAAGGGGGGCACCGTGCCCGGCCCCGCCCCGGCTCCATCCCCGGCCGCACCGCCTCCCGCGCCGCCGCTTAAAGCCGCCCGCCCGCCCGGTCGCTCTCACCGGCCCCACTCCACCCGTCGCCTCCTCTCCTGCCGCCGCGATGCCGCTGTGGGGCTGGAGCCTGCTGCTGGCGGCCGCGCTGCTGCTGTTGCCCGCCGCCTCCTCCGCCGCTCCGCCGCCCGCTTGCCCGGAGCGTTGCGACCGGTCCCGCTGCCCTCCGTTGCCCTCCTCCTGCACCGGAGGGGCCGTGCTAGACGCCTGCGGCTGCTGCCGCGTCTGCGGGGCGGAGGAGGGAGAACCCTGCGGCGGCGGCGGCCCGCCCTGCGGCGAGGGGCTCCAGTGCGTGGTGCCCCCGGGCAGCGGGGTGCCCGCCTCGGCCACCGTCCGCAAGCGAGCGAGCGCCGGGCGCTGCCAGTGCTCCAGCACCGAGCCCGTCTGCGGCAGCGACGCCGTCACCTACGCCAGCCCCTGCCAGCTGCGAACCGCCAGTCGTCGAGCCGAGCGGCTCCACCAGCCGCCCATCATCGCCATCCAGCGCGGAGCCTGCGGGCAGGGTAAGGACGGGGATCGGGGAGAGTCAGGCTGGGACCTCGCAGGGTTTGTCCTGAGCGTCCCCTATGTGGGTAAGGGAGGCGCATCCTTCGGGTTCTGCTGCTGGAGGCGGTGAGGAGGAAGGATCTCATTTCTGGAAGTCTCTCTCCCCTTTTTGGAGAGGAAGGGTCGGGCTGTTCCAGTGCAGCAGAAAGGCATCCCCCGTCCCGGTTAGTGGCTGGCATCACGAGGAGAGGACCAAAGAAAAGGGCTGGCCTTGGCTCAAGTTTGGTATTCAAGTTCAGTGAGAAACTAGAGCAAGAATGCAGCGTTTGGCTTCCCTTGCCAAGTGTCAGGGGAAAAAGAACCCAATATCCAACTTTAGTGAAGTATCTCCTCCCTCCCGCGTCCCTCCACCTCAATTTGGGCTCAGAACTTGGGGAGACCGGTTGCAAAAACTCCAGAAGCCGGTGCTGATGACAACCCGAGTTCGATAGAGTTTAGGGCGATACTTAAGTGCGCTCCCATCCAGGCACTTCGTCCTAAAGAAATGCCCCGGGAAACGAAGCCAGGAATGTAGAAAATTGTTAAAATCCGATCACGGCCCATGAATGCGGCGTGTCCGTGGCGGCGGAGCAGGCAGCTGCCTGCCATCGCTCGAGTTTGTAGCTATGCTCTGACTATTCTGCCAGAAAATGGAATGCTTGGACCTAAACAGCATGTTCAGATGAGTTCAGATTGTTCTGTTGTTGTTTTATAGAGGATGAGAGTAGCCGTCGAGAAGTAACAATATAACAAGCAGTGTTTTCCCTTCAGCGTTATTATTGTTTAGGTTTTGTTTTAGTTGAATCGGATTCAAGTTGAGCGCTGGGAGCTGCAGGGTGGATGCTGATTATTTGTACACCATCTAAAGACACGTTGCTGGGTTATGAGACTGGCTCTGCCCGGTGGAGATGTTCAGTCTTGTAGGAATGATGAGCGCAGGACGTGACACTACAGGGAGGAAATAAGACCTGCTGGGGATAAAAGGGATGATCTCTACGAGATGCAACCCCTGGTACAGGCTGGCTTAGACCTTGTCAGCTAAGGCTGAGTGTTCCTCCCAAGCCTTTCAGGAGGGAGTAATATGGGAAAAATAGCATAAATTTAAGCCTGTATTCCTCAAGTTGTAGCCAGCGCTGTTTCACTGAGGATTATTTCAGTATAGGATGGACCATTTCTGCAGTTAAAAAACAACCCAAAATTCTGGACTTACCCATCATCTTTTCAGCCGAATCCTGCTGAAAACGATCCTGCTCTGGCAGGGGGGTTGGACTAAGTCCCTTCCAACCCCTAACATTCTATGATTCTATGAAGAATATTCTGATGTACACCAACTATACGTTCAGCTTGGGCAAAACCCGGGCCCTCAGTACATGTCAAACGTACTACTTTGGGTTCAATACCTTCCCTTTTTTTTTTTTTTTTTTTTTTTTTTTTTTTGACCACTGCTTTCCCCTTGGGTTTCAAAGCTTCACTGTGCTCCATGGGACATCGCTGGCATTTACTGACGCTGCAGACAATTAAAGCTTTCACTCCACGCTTTCCTGATCTCCAGTATAACATAATGCCTTGTGATTTTTTTTATTCTCAATTCACGAAACCAATATTGTTTGCTCGGTCTTTTCTGCTGAACGCTTGCAGAATTCAGGCTGTGTTTGAGCTGGAGGGTGGTACGTGCCTCTGGGGGAGGTTGTGCAGAAAATGCATAGGCTGCATATAGACCTTCTATAGGAGAACTCCGCTGTGGTAGATGCATCCTCTGTACGTCCAGACAATCATTTTGCCTTGTTGCATCTCTGGCTGGAGTGATGCTCGTTTTCTGTATCACTAGGGACAAAAGGAAGGTACTAGAGAAGCTGACCAGTAGCACATGTTTATCCATAGACCAGACTAAACATTGCTGTAAGCAAAGTTGGGTTTTTTTTCATACGTAAAGAACCTAAAATAAGGAAAAAAAAAAAATGGTGCCGAGGCTGTAAAGGGCTGTTTTCCTAGAGGCAGATTCAACCACTGTTGTTAAAAAGCCCAATATGTGACTCCTTGGGGTTGTTCATAATTGAGTTCATTTTCAGGAGTGCTTCTGATAGTTAGAGATGGAGTGATCTTTAGTCAAAATATTTTCATGCTTTCATAATAACATATCTATGTATGTAAGTATGTGACTAGAGTGCAGAGGCCGAGGGAAAGGAGGGAATAAAAGCATTAAGAAAGCACTTCTTTGTTTGTTTGTTTATATGCTTCACATCCTTTAGCAGCTGGTCGAGTACAATATTGTGTATATTACATAAAGTAACACCTGTCTTTTTAAAATTTTCATCTACTACAGTCCACTCTTAGTGCTGCTTTTGTCCTTCAGTGATTCTCAAAGCATCTAGTCAGATACTGGGCATGTTTAAGAAGGTACAGGAGGGGCAGGAGGAGGTTGCTCTGGGTCTGTTTTTCTTTGCAAAAGGAGAATTGTGAGTCTGGAAAAATTTCCCAAGCCTCGGAAGCTTACTCTAGCCTTGGCCTTGCTGAGAGGATGGGTGGTGGCAGGGTGCAGCCTTGTGACACCGGGGTACCTGAGCAGGCCTCCTGTCTGATGTGATATGCTCTGGGGTGCAGGACCAGCTCACTCTGCGAGTCAGACACGAGGCAGACATGCAGAATGGGGGAAAACAGGCAAAAAGCCAGGAAAAGCATCAGTTAAACTATGCAGGGTGAGTGCATGGGATGGGAGCAGGGCTGAAGCATGTCCTGCTTGGGCTCACCTCTGTCAAAGTCAGTCAAGGCAGGTGACAAGCAGGGTGACACTCTGTGCAGTGGCCCGTTGACCCCTTTCATTAGTGCTGTGTCCTTGTCTGGGGCCATGTGCCTTTCCCAGCTCTCCCCTCCCATGGTGTGGCCACAAGCAGCAGAACCGGTGGGGCCCGTCTGGCCATCCATGCCCTGGGCAGCTCTTCCCTCTTCCTCCAGCAGATGATACAGCCTTGCTTTTTATATCAAAACCAATGAAAATACAAAGGCTCAGAAAGAAGGTGAATGTCCTCTGAGTAGAAACCATGACTGTGTGAAGACCATCCCACAGCCTGCAGTCAACGAGGCCTCGATATTCTGCATTATGCAGTTCAACATGCAGGGAGGATGTTTTCTTTTTCTTCTGCAAATATCTTTTTAGTGCTTTTAAATCCCTCCTGCTGACCAAGGGAAGAAGGTTTGGGAAGTTCAAGACACAAAACAATCTTCCCTCCTCTCCTCTCCTGGTAAATGCTGGCGGGTGTTTTAGGACAGAGTGTCCTGCTCTCCTCCCTGTAAAATGAAAACTAACCAGGATTTTTCCTTTCAACTTTAACCAAAGTAAAAAGAAAAGTTCCTCGTGGTTGCTCTCAGTTCCTCACTTTCCTCTGCCCTTTCTGAACTGGATTTTTGTTTTCATATTTTTATTTTTATCGGGCTTTCTATTTCTGATGTGGTATCCCAGTGACCTCAGCTGTCCTCAGTATGCTAGCAACTGTCACAGGCAGTTCATAGTCCTCTGTCATAGACATGCTTGAACCATGATGTCATATCTGGAGTTTGATGTGAGCTCTTCTGCTTTAGATTAAGCAGGTCATTGCTGTTTGCCTTGGGGGAAAGTGGAGGTGAATTTAGGGGTAACTCTCAGTTTTAGAATGGGGTTTATCACTAACAGATATAGGTGTTGCTGTTTCTCTTCATCACATCATTTCCTAATTTCAGTCAGGGAAGGGAAGCAAAAAATTCCATCACTCAAACTCGTTTTTTTGCAAGGTGGCTGACTTTGTATTTTGAAATGCACTAGGCAAAGTTGCATCCAAGTGACTCTGTGTAATTATCTGGCAGAAGAAAAGGACCTCCATGGTCGATAAACCATTTGTCATTAACAGAGTCCTTTTAAAACAGCAGAATAATGAGATCCACTCAGCAGAGGATGGGAAAGAGCAGTAGATGGACCTGCCTGAATTCCTTTGCCTATAGAAGAGATAGGCTGGCAGTGCTAAAGCCTGTCAGGAATGAATAACCAGAGCAGGAAGAGAAACTCTGCTGAGAAATCTGGGAAGGTTGGGAACTAAGCCAGATATTTATCAAGAGGAAAGTTGATATTGTTGTTATGAACTAGGATTTCAGCTGTTTCCCGAAAGATAATAACAGGCACATGAGGGTTAGTGGGATGAAGAAATGTTGGGAGAGCTTTGTAGGTTACTTGGCACGTGTCGAGTCTATTAAAAGTGACCTGGGAGGACCTGGAGTTAAGGAACTGGATGCACAAATGAGTCCTCCAGTGCCGTTAATTTTTCTGAGCTGCCTTCATCACCCTCAGTTGCTGCGTTTGGGTGGTCTGAAAGTCATTATCTTTGACTTCTCTCAGTCTCTTTTGCAGCACCAGGAGAAGGGGAGGGAGCAAAGAGGCAGCTGAAGGCAATGGAAATAAATAGCAACATATTTCCAGAAGAGAACCAATTCCCAAGTGTGGGATTAAAAAGCTTTTCCAAAGCCAAGTATTCAGCTCGGAGAGGAGGGAACTGTAAGAAGTGGTTTGTCTGAAGATGATCACCTTTTCCCCTCTCCACATCTTGATTTCCTTCCTGGGGAGCCAGCAGTAATTCTCTAAGTCTCTAGACTTCAAACAGGCAAGTTAGTAAATACAGAATTGGAACAAGGAACAATTCAATCCTTTCATCTTCTGGGCTTTGAAATTGAAAGGTACCTGTGGACTGGACAGGAATACTTAAAGCCATGAGTAAGCAGAAGGAGTCTAATTAAGCAGAGTTTGGATGCAATGGAAGTAGCATGTCCTGAGCAGTTAAAGGAGAGCCTCTTCTGTCCAAGAAATAGGAGAAGCTGGAAAATATTTTTCAAATGTGAATTTACGTGTGTTTGGAGTGAAAGAAAGCAACATTAGAAATAGAAACTGGGGTCCTGTGGAACTTAACTTGTTGTAAATGAAGTTATTCCAGACTCCCATAAACTGTTGGGGCCTCTAGGATCCCTGGCTGGACTTTTGGCAGTCAGTCCTGCAGTGTTTGTAACTGGGCCCAAGTGAATATATAGTACTATTTTAGAGGTTGTATTCAAGATGTAGGGAAAAATACTTTATTGTGCCTTCTGGATACAGGTTATTGTGATTCCCAAATTGGTTCCCCTGCCTCAAAGAGGAGGATATAACTGAACAATGTCTCAACTCCCCTATTTCCAAAGGCTATAAAATAAAGCACTGATACTGTGGTGATTATATTGACCTCGTATCTGTAAGTAACAAGAGACTTACGATGTTAGACAGGACACAGGTGACTAGTTATTTTATTTTAGAGTTTAGTGAATTGAGATGATCTTGGTTGCTGTTTTTTAGTGACTGGATATGAATTAGGCAGCCAGAGTAGCCCTTGAATTTCTGGGTTAGTATCAGATACCCTGCTACACTGAGAAGACAGAGCAGGAGGCTGGAAGTCAGTGGAGTTGTGCAATTTGTTGTGAGTACTCTGCCAGGAGCTTGTTTCTGGAGACAGAAATGAACATGTGTATGCACACACTAAAAAAAAATAGAGCATATGTGTTTGTAATGTGTGAGCAGATCCATTAGCCCCTGCTGTTCTACACTAACTCTGCTGGCTGGCACCAGGACAGTTGCTGGTCCTATTGGTGTGAGAAGTAGCCTGGTCATGGCACCAGTGATGGGGGCTGTGCCCAGTGTCATGGCTTAGCTGTGCTACAGGCACCCCGTTAAAATGGTCTCTGGTCCTGGGTAACTAAATCTTCTTTTTGTCTGTCATTCTTTTCCCCAGCAAATTTGATGATGTTTTCTCAGTCTTTCCATTCCCCTGCTCTTGCAAAGCTGCCTTTTTGGTGAGATGGGATGGTTGGCGAGATGGGAGAGATAGATATGCAGTGGATAGTTCTTCTATAGACTTTTACAGGCTCGTTACCAGGAATATTGGTGAGATGGAGCTCATTAAAAAAAACCAACCCAACTTCCACAACACTTTGTTTCTGATAACAATTGGATTTGCTGACATATTTTTTCCTGACGAGCAGCCGACTAATAAAATAATGCATATTAAGCTAGCAATCGTGCATAGGAGTTATCCAATGGTCTAAAATGCATAATGGCTTATAGAGGAAAAATGGGAATAGTTTATATAGGAGAGCATTAGGAGAGGCTTACAGTGTTTTCCCAGAGGCCAGTGTCACCATTTCACAGATAGCAAATCTAGGGCAGAGGAAGATAAAAGAGATTTGCTCAAGGTCAGCCAGTAGCAGAGCCAAGAGCAAACGGAGGGTTTATGAGTCCCTGCTCATTTTTCTGCCCCTTGCCAACATTGCTGCTCCATTTTCCATTACTTTTAGTTTCCATTACTCTATTTCTTAAACTTGCAGACTGCAGTTTTGGCTTTGCTCTGCAAACACCATTGATGATCTGTCAATCTGCATCTGCAGAAAGTAATTTTGGAGGAGGAAAGAAGTGGGCGGGATGAGCACTAGTAAGGAAGAGAAACCCAAACAAGCTTCTCCCCTCCCACCATCCCACCTTGGAAATAAACACACACCTTCCCACCAGAATCTCATACTATAACATTTATGATGGTAAAAGGATGATTCATTCCTTTTTCCAAGGAATGAACTGTCTGGCCTGTACGCCCATTCTGTATCAGAGATCTGTATGTAAACATCTAAAAAAGGGCAAAACTTGGCTTATTTTCTTTTGTATTCAGATACTTGAAGTGGGCAAGAAGAAACCACTTAAAATATCTAGACAATCCATAAACTAGATGTGACGATAAATAATTATGCAGTGGCTTTTTTTTTTAATGTTGATAGAGGAGCAGTGAGTATAATAATTAGAACTCTCAACATCTTAAAAAATGAGTATTTGAGAGGGTGAAATAGAAACCTGCTGCTCTTTTAACCTTTCAGCAGTACAGCAGGGTGTTGTGTGACAGTGGTTGTCTCACCAGTGGCAGTGCCACCTCCTGCCTGTAGCACTTGAAATAGGATGGCAGAAGTATCCTCTGTGTTACTCCAGGTTTATTTCCTACACACTCACTGATTTTTGATGTCTCCTCTGAAACAAATCGGATGGTCTTGGAGTGATTCTCAAGAAACATGTAGAAAACACTGCCAGAGGCTGAGGGATTTGTCCAGCCTGTAGATATTGTGACTTTTGCAATATGGTTATGCTGGGTTTATATGTTGTATAATTATGAAGCCCAAGAGTAGGAGAGGGATGTGGTTTTTTTACTGTTTTAAGGTTTCCTCCATAGGTTTGTTCTTCCTGGGTTGTTATCTCCCTGTCAGTGTAACAAGAATCCTGCCATGGCCAAGCGGGTGAAATCGGCGCCATCTCCAGCAGCATAGTAGGAGGCTTTTTTTTTAGGCTTGCTTCTTAAGAAGATTTTCTTTGTTTTTTAGCTTTTCATTAGAGGAAAAAAATATTTAAAAAGCATGAAAACAAGAACTTGTTTTTATTCCCTGGTGTCTTCGTACCAGGGATGTTGAAACCAAGTCTCTCTTAAGGAGGGATTTCTTCTCAAGATGCATTGTGAGAGTTTCTCACTTAAAATGAGACCTTAATGGTTTTATAACGTTAAGAGGAATTGTCAAGATTAGACAGCTGCTGGTTACACACAGGGTATAGGAATTACTGTTACTTAATAGGCATTTTGAGGTTGTTTTGCTGGTTCTCTGCCTGTGGATCTGGAAGGTAGAGCAGGGTGATGACCTGACTTGGAAGGGACGTAAACTGAAAAGGGCTGGAAAAAGGAAAAGAGAAATTATTCCTGACTCATCCGTTGTATTTTCAGCCTTCTGCAGAGAAGAGAATACCACGTCTGCTTTAACCTGTCGACTGAAATATTCCTTTCATCTGTTTGCAGGAAATCAGACAGACTGTTTTCCACAACTACCTGACTTTGTATTTCTTAAATGTTTTTTATTCAGGCCATTAATGATGTTTTTGATGGTTTTTATTCTACCATTAATGATGTTTTTGAGCTCAGCACTCAACCCCTGTCCTGAATTGCTCTTTTTTTTTTTTTTTTCTCTTAGTGTCTGAGCATCTGCCTTCACCCTGCCTTCCCTTCTCATCCCCAGACAGACACGTGCAGGGATCAGTGCTGAGCATCCTTCTCAGAGGGACTGCAATCCCGTTGACTTGCAATTAGTTTGTCATCTCCGATGAGCCCAGGCTCTGCATTGTATTAATATGGCAATGCTGCTCCAAGAACAGCATGTTCCTCCTCCTGGCTGTTTATGCAAAAGTTGGGTTTCCTCCCACCTCACCGCTGGTGTTTACAGAAGGAATGGCAGTTTCCTGTTGTGTTAGATGGAGCTGTCACTCAGCTCTGGATTCCTGCCCTCCCTGCTGACTCGGAATGGTGTTTGGAGTCTCATCAGCTTGCAAGGCTATTGCTTTTGCTCGCTGCTACCAGAATTGAGACACTTTTTTTTTGCAGGGGCAGCCAGTGCACTTGGTTTAGAGAAGAATTTCTGGCATTTCTGAGAGGTTTTGTATACATATTTTCTCCCTGTGAAGTTCTGCAAGGGTCGCCAAAGCTTGAGACTGTTCACATGAGATAAAATAGGTGTTATACCCATTTTTAAAGATAAATCTAAACCACTTAGGTTTCAAATTACTCTTTACAAGTAGCGTAGAAAGTGAGTGGCACAGTTTACACCCAGACATGCATATCTTGGGTGTTCCTCCTTCTCTGTGACATTCCAACCATTAGACACCTATCAAGCAATTCAGCAGTTGAGTTCATCATAGAATCATCATAGGATCATCCAGGTTGGAAAAGACCCTTGGGGTCATCAAGTCCAACCATTAGCCCTACTTTACAAAGTTCACCCCTAAACCATGTCCCTCAAAACCACATCCAAATGACCCTTAAACACATCCAGGGATGATGATTCAGATCACCTCCCTGGGCAGCCCATTCCACTGTCTGATCACTCTTTCAGTGTAAAATTTTTCCCTAATGCCCAATCTAAGCCTCCCCTATTGCAACAGGAGGTACTCCAATTATTTTTTTACTTACTCTGCCTTCTAGACAAGTGGTAGGAGCAGTTCCCATTTGGTTAAAACTTTCTGATGTAGGAACTTCCAAGAAAGCTACAGGCACATTGCCCGAGGACATTGCCCATTGACCATTTTTAGTGGCAAGATAATCTTGAATTGCATTGGGACTGGATGTCAAAGAGCTCTCTTTTATACTAAGAAAGATGTTGGACCAAAGTTCTCTGAAGACTTTGTGCTTTACAATGAGCTTCAAAATACTCTTGTAGTTGTTTTCTTCTTTAGGTGCAGAAGAGCTTTGTATGTCTCATTCTCTTTATGTAGCTTGGCCATTTGTGTGCTACCAATGTCTGTTTTTACTTACTCATGTAAGTAAAACACTGATTACTCTTTGATCAGGGTAAGCATTAATTTGTGGCCTATAGTTGGGTGCAGGGTGCAGGCAGAGACCAAGCTGTCCAGTGCAGCCCAGCAGCCTGGGTTTTATCCACTCCTTCCACCCTTTCCCCTGAAAAAATCAACAGTGTTGGCTTTTGTTCTTCAGAGTATCAGTGAAAAAGTGAAATTTCTTCACCATTTTTGTACTCAAATGCCCCATGTTATATAAGCAACCACACGCCAGTTAAAAAACTGGGTTTGTGTCATTAATTTGAGAGCTTTTTTTTCTTCTGCAAACTTTGTATATGTTCCCTGTTTTGTTTAACTTGGCAGCTTTCTTTTTTTTTTTTTCTGTTTAAAAATCAGTGACTAAAATTAACGGTTTCAGGCTTTTGGATAAGCAGGGAAGAGACAAATTTCAAAGTCTGTTACTTGCAAGATCTGTGGTGTGTGTGACAGTCCTTGCTAAAGGTTGCCAAGAAAGAATTGATCATCTAAATATTATGATGATGAAAATGGACTTTATTTTTCCTTTCATGACAGAAAGCAATTTTACTTTAAATCCTCAGTTTAACCTTGCAGTGGTTCTTGCAGCAGGAAATATTTTAAGTGAATAGCAGATTGTGCAGTAAAGTATTTGGTAGAATAAAATGCCTGAAGTCTCACCATTATTTAGTGCTATGAAAACATTTTTTTATTTTAGGGATTATAATACAAACTTTCTTCTCAGAAATCTGAGAAGTGGCTTTAGTTTCCCCTTGGATTTTACAGGGGAAAAAAAATAACTGATGTAATAGTAGCTTTATTAGCAAGGTGCTGTGGTTTAGACCTCTCAAGCTTCCCTCCATTGATTTAAAAGTTGTTCTTAAGCAAATTGTCTGCACTACGTAGAAGGTTGTTTCTTATTTTCTCAATATTTTCATTGCGTAACACTTTTTTTTTAGGGCATATTACACAATTTATCCTTGAATAGGAGTGGACTATTTAGGCTTGCAGTTTGATGTAAATTTTTTTCCAAATGTGGCAGCAGGTTCCCATCCATCACTTTTTCCTTGTGTCTCTAGAAGAGTTTGCTGATCCCACCATTTTCACTGTGAGCTCAACACGTTTTACTGGCGTTTTTGTTTCCGTGGCAGCGTCAGAGGTTTCAGTGTTTTCCTCTGTGACATGAATGGCTGTTTGTACAAACACCAGTGGTTGAAGTTTTATTTGGGAAGGTGGAAGCTCTCCAAGTCAAACTTCACAGTCTTGTGGTTTGTGTTAGTAAGTCACTGGTTCTGCCAGCCCAGAGGTTTCCTGAGAGTGCTTCAAGTCCTTCTGGTTTCATTCTGCAGAGAAACCCAAATCCATGCTGTGCTTTCAGCCCCTGATGTGCACGTGCACCTGGGATTGTGTGTCTGAATGGAATGTTAAGCAAGCAGGGAGCAGAGGAGGAGATGAGCATCTGCTTTTAGCAACCTGGGTAACTTAGTGCCATTCAATTAGCCCACACATTTCAGAAGGTGGTGGTGGCTCTGCTCATTGTGACCAAGGATCTCCTAGACACGCTTCTGATCATTGTAGAGTTAACAGGGAAAAAAGAGATTAATCACAGATCCCTGGACCCAAGCCCCATTTTCTTCCCCTGGCACCAGACTGATGTTAGCAGACTGTGGGACCCCACCAGTTGAAACTGTAGCACCCCACCAGTTGAAACTGTAGCAGTGAATGATGAATAGGGTGGGAGGGAAACAACCTTCCTGGCTGAGTGTGCTGCTGCTCAGGCCCAAGCACAAAGCAGATCCCAAGGATAGGAGCATTGCACTTTTCCAACCAGAAGCATCTTTAATGATGAACCTAGAGGTGGTGGTCCACTATCCTCTTTGTTATAAAATTACAGATACTGATGGTTGCAGCTGTCTTGGATCATTGCTGTTTCCTGAGAAGTTGGGTTTTGTTTTTTGTTTTGTTTTGTTTTTTATGGCTTTTTTGTTTGGTTGTGTTTTTAAAGCCTGATGGAAATAAAAGGCTCTTAATGTTTCTAAAGAAATTGAAGGCTCTATTCCAGACTCAGTCTGAGTTTTTGAATTGAGCTGTGAGGTCACAGCAAATGAGAGTGGGAGAGACTGGCTGGGCTGTGCTGCCTTTTCCTCTCCTTGTATTAAAGATTAAAATATCCAACTGAATGAGATGATTTTTTAGGTTCTAAATTCAGACAGTGGAAAGGAGACCTGGGAGTGTTGGGGGTGCCTTAGCATGAGCTGGCTGCAATTGGGATGGGCAGTGAGCTGAGCTAGGTCCTGATGGAGAAGAGCAGAATCCCCATGTCTGAAAGGGGGGGAACACATGAAAATTAGATGGGAAAAAGATCCATTTCTGATTGAGATGTGCCTGAAGCTTTGTGTGAAGGTCTGATCTCATGAGACGTGGACCTACTCTGGGAGAAGACCTTCCAGACCAGCAGGTACAGTTCTCACAACTGCAGGAGATAGAAATATCATAAAAGTAATCAATCTACAAAGCATTTTTGCAGTTTAGCTCAAAATATTACCAAAAGCAGCGTGTTGGAGTTGCAAGCATTAAAGCATCAATGCTACTTTGAGTAGTGACCTAATCAAAACCTAGATCTTCATATCCTTTTTGGCTCATCTTTATGAAACCAAATTATTGCAGTTGTTTACAGCTGGGTGTGCTTTTTTTCCCATGGTTTGGTATTCTGTCTTCCCTCCTAGCAGTTTTACTGATATCAGCTCTGCTAATGTCAGCTGGCAGAGATTTTCCTTTTCATTTGAGGGCTGACAGCCAGCACACCTTTGATGTCCTTGAAGGATTAGTTGGCTTGGGAATTTTACATGCTTTAACCTATTTTATATTTTTGGTTTGCTTTTTTTTGTAAAGTCAGATTTTGATTCAAAAAAATCATCTTTGTAATGTCATTAATAAAGATTTCTGAACCATGCTCATGGGGCATTTAGGGCATTGTGCAATAGTTTCAATAAAAACATTACAAAACAGAATAATCACAGCATATAAATAGAAAGAGGAACAGGCTGCAGAGAGCCAAACATCAAATCCTGAAGGTATTTAGGAGCTAGAGCTTTATTCAAGCCCACCACTTAATGATTAAAAAAAATGCAACTAAAATGGAAAAAAAAAGAAAAGAAAAAAAACCCTAAAGAAATTTCAAACAAATAAAAACAGCAAACAAACCCCAGAAAAATTCCAACCCCAAGCACAACACTAAAATAAATAAGAAAAAAATAAGACTACTGATAACAAAACTCCAGAAGGGTGTGGTTTAAAAAAAAAAAAAGAAAAAGGGAAACTATTCTAATGAACTTGACACTGACTATATAGTTTATAGGCTGGAAAATACCATATGGTGGTTGAGGAATGAGCATCTGCTCATGTTAGGTTTGTATTGTTGACATTTTTATGGTAATTCAGGCTTCCAAATAGTAGCCTGTGCCTACTGGTGATTCCAGTCTGTGATTACCTGGAGGTAATTTTACCTGGAGGCTGCTTACAGGAAAGGTGAGTGCACCTCAGCTCCCCCCAGTCTTCTCTGCAAGCCCAAAGGGCAATTAGTTATGGTGAGCATGAAATAAGTACCATAGAATAGCAGGGGTTGAAAGTGACCTCTAGAGATTGAGTCCAAACCCACTGCCAGAGCAGCATCACCCAGACATGTCCAACAGGAGCAGATCCAGGTGGGTCTGGAAAGTCTCCAGAGAAGGAGACTCCACAGCCTCCCTGGGCAGCCTGTGCCAGACTCTGTCACCCTGACAGTGAAGAAATTCTTCATGTTGAGGTGGAACCTTCTGTGCTCCAGTTTATACCCATTGTTCCTTGTCTCATTACTGGGGACTACAGCAAAAAGTCTGGCTCCTTCCATTTGACACCCACCCTTCAGATATTTATATGCATTATTATGATCCCCACAGTATGCAGGAGGCCAAGGGTATGTGCACATGGGTCTGTTTTAATAGTGTTATTTTTTCCCCTATTATGCTTTTCTCCATGATAGACATTTTCAACATGTTAATACTTCTGCTATGACCTTTAGATGTTCTGCTGTCACATGATGGTAAAGACCAGTTGATAGGAACTTTTTTTTTTTATTATTTTTTTTCTGCTTCTCTAGAGACCTTCCAGACTTGCCTTGATCTGTTCCTGGGTGATCCTGCTCTGGCAGGGGGCTGGGACCTGATGATCTCTAGAGGTCACTTCCAGCCCTTACCATTCCATGATTCTATGATGAACATTCATCAATGAATTCATCTGAATGATACTGTGACTTTAGTTGCTGTTCAAAAGGTGTGTTTTCCATTTAAACAGGCACTGGTTCAAGAGCAGTTGCAAAACCTTGTTACACAATGCAAGAATTTCTAATACATAAGCAAGGCGTGGTGAGCTGTGTTCAGCTTTTTTAGGTCAGTATGCCATGAATCAGGACTTATCTAACTTTTTTAGAGTATGAAGTCTGACTTTTTCCCTGTGCAGCTCGGTGTGGGACTGTGGGAGGAGGCCTGTTGTGCATGGAGCTCTGATGCTTCTCCAGCCTTGGCCGCCTGGGAGCAAAGGCAGCTCTCTGAGATGGAGCATTAGTAGTCTCACCATGTCCAATTCAGGCATCCTTTCTCTTCTTGAACAGCTAAATGCAGAAAAAAAAAAAGGCTGAAGGCCATAGAAAAAAAGCTGTGGTATTCCCTGTGCAGTGCCCGTGAGACCTCTTTTATTTTTTTTATTTTTTTTTCTAAGTGCAGGATGTGACCTCTGAACATCTATAGCATTGTAAGCCAGATGGAAAACATTTTATCATCCAGGATCAAAAAGCATATTGATGGATACAGTAGTGCCCTGTGGCATTTTATCCCAACATAGTGTTAACATGATCAGATAACCTGTCAGAGAGCCTATTTAATGTGAATAGATACTTCCAAACTGTACTTCTTATTCTCCTACCCATTTTCCAAAGCACTTCTGTCGTGGTTGTGAGCTCTGTAGTGATGACAAGGTTCATTTGGTACCAAATATTTCTAGCACAGAGAAGATAAATCCTTCGGTAAATTGACATTCCTCAATCAGCAACCCTTATGTTTTTCCAGCATAAAAGTTCAACATCTTCTGTGTGAATCACAGAAAGCACAGAATACTTTTGAGGAAAACACTAGGTGAGGACACAGGTTTCCTAATCAACATTCCTGCCTCATAAAGCAGATTAAGGTCTCTAAACTGTGATCTGAAATTGCCTAGTGGATTATGTGGTTACTGCTGTGCCTGCTGTTCATCACTGATTGCATTTAAAAGCCCTTGAGGTGTTTCCCAGGGTATAAATGGGGAAAAAAACATGTTCTAGTGGTCACACAGTGTTTGGGTTGAGCATCCACCCCACTCATGAAGGTGGTGTATTTCAGATGGCATTGTAAGTCCCCTGAAGCCCATTTTTCACCCCCAGATCAAACCAGTATCTGGTTACTTTTGAAAGCAGCTATGTTTTGCATCCAAATAATTCTGAATCTCATGGCCTGGATTTTGGCCTCCGGGATGTACTTAAAAATTGGCATGGTTTTCCAGTCTGGTTTTCAGATAATGAAGGTCAAGGAGGTATCAGTACTGGAATGATTTTAAAGGGCAGTCCCATGTCTCCTACAGTTGTACGAATCAGTAGTCCTGTTGCACAGTCACAGGCACTTAGAGCATCCACAAGCTGCTTACAGCTTTAATCTCGGGACAGATTTAGTAGCCAAAGGGTGAGGATGGACAGGAGCACGCTGATACTCGTATGAAAGTCTGTTGCAGATTTGGCTTGTGCCTTTATAATGTGAGATGGGTGCATCAGATAAAATGGGAAGACTCATGGAAACTAAGGGTGTTTCTTGCTTCTAGGGAAGTACAGAATAACTCTTCAAGGTGTTCCAATTGCTTAGTTGCTTCCAATTTAAAAGAAAAAAAAAAGTTTTGCCCCTGAACTACTGTGTCAGAACAGTGATTTTAGGTTGGTTTTTTTTTTTTTTAATTATTAATATTTTTTCCAGAATTTTTTAGACATCTGATGGTGCAGACAGGTTTTGTGATGGCCACAATAGGAATTTGGTATCCAGTTGCTTTTGAAAATCCCACTGACCTCTCATGAATACTCAGTGACCATGAGCTTTTGTGTTACAGCACTGCCCAGGAATGCAGAGCTTTGTGGTCCCATTGTTTTCCTGTGCGTATCTATTTTATAGCCTTGAGGATGGTTCAGTAACTCCAAAGAACATGGGATCCACTCCTGTGTGGAGCTGATGGACCTCAGGCAGTTGCAGTGGAAAGGATGCTCTGAGTAGGGTTGTCTAGAGCATATGTAACATAAACCTAGGTGCCAGGCAGAGGCTGGTGGGTCAGGCTGTGTGGGGACATCCGTGGGAGAAGCAGAGCAGGCCTGGTACCCGAGCTGAACTTTCACAGCAGCTGCTGTGGGCTCACCCTGGGGTCAGGACCTCGTTGTCCTCAGCACTTTACAAAAGCAGCAGCGTGAGACTTCAAACCCCCCTGAGCAGGCGGGTTTTGGCAGAGGAACAGAGCCCGTTTGTTTCATCTGAGAAGACCATACATGCTGAAGGGACCATCCAGAAAAGAGGTGAGAGCAGAAACAGAGGCATCTGAGAACAACATCCCTTTCACAGAGGGAGAGTCAGGGCAGTGTGGACATGGACCAAAGCCCATGCTCCTCCAGTGCCTCATCTCCAGGAGCTGCCAGCCATGGAATATACTGACCCCTGGGGCTGTGGCTCCAGCCACACTTGGAGCAGCAGATCTGCTGCCCCATGGCCTGATTATGTGCTCTTGAAACAAGAAGATGTTGCAGATCCCTTTGTCCTAAGGATAAAGCCTGGAGCTGCTTCTGGGCAAAGAGGCAAGAAGGGAAATGTGGAGGCAAGGGTTGTGCTGCAGATGACTTTTAAGGAAGGGAAAGATATCCACTTGGAGCTCTTTGAATGCAGGTGTTTTGCAATGACCCTTCTCCTGTCACTTGAAGAACTCAGGGCATGTTTTTCTGCTTCTATTTCAGGCCAAGAATATCCTAATAGCCTGAGGCACAAGTACAACTTTATTGCAGATGTGGTGGAGAAGATCGCTCCTGCCGTGGTTCACATCGAATTGTTTCGCAAGTAAACGAGATGCCCAGTTTTGATTTTTTTTTGTGTGTTCAAATTCAGCTGCTGCCAGAAATGTTAAGACTAAGTGATATCAAATAATTTTTTGAGAGGATAAATATTTGCCATGCTTTACAATTAAAAATTTAATAATTTAAGAGTCCTGGCAAAAAGCAAAACAAAACAACAAAACAAAGTTGAAACGAAAGAAAGAAACAAAGAAACATCAACACAAAAAAACCCACCACCCAAAAAAAACAAACAAACCAAAAACTTGAATTAATGCATGTGCATCACCTTGTTAAATATTAATTAATATACGTGCATCATCTTGTTAAAGATAGTAAGTAACAGCAGCTATCCTAAAGCATTAAAATTCACCAAACTCTTTTTGGCTGCCTGTTATCTGGAGTGATTTGAGATCTTTCACCTTTTTGCAGCAATATGTTGTTTTTCCTGTGTCTTTTAGACTTCCTTATTCGAAGAGGGAGATCCCAGTTGCTAGTGGGTCGGGGTTCATTGTCTCAGAAGATGGACTAATTGTCACAAACGCCCACGTTGTCACCAACAAAAACCGGGTGAAGGTGGAGCTGAAGAACGGTGAAACTTATGAAGCTAAAATTAAAGATGTTGATGAAAAAGCTGACATTGCACTAATTAAAATAGACTCTCAGGTGAGCTGCCAAAGCAAGGCACGTTTAGTTTTGACATTTGAAGGAGAGGCTTGTAGTTTAGTGCTAGAATTGTAAGAGAATGCCTGAGCTGGATGGATACATGTTTTTAAAAGCCAAGTTTGTGCTTGGCAGTGGTTAATTTTGTCACCTCTCAGTGGAGTGCAAGGTAGTGAGTAGCACTTGTGTCTGCATGTTCAAAATAAATACCAACAATGTGGTTTGCTAGCTGGTTCGTACACACTGGCTAATGTAACTCTGCCTCTGAGAAGAAATGGGGCTTGTTCCTTGGTGGCTGGTAGAGGGACGATTTAGTCTTTCTTTGTGTGCCTATGATGAACTCAAAGTGCTTTTAGAGGCTGTGTTTGTTCCTCTATAAGGCTCTGCCACTCTGATGCAGATACTAAAATGGAAAATATCTTAGGAAGCATCTTGAAAGCGCAAATTAAAACCAGGTTGGAAAGATGCTTTTAAACTGCCAGTGGTTTTCTTAACACACGGGAATGCAGCTTCCCATCCGTAGTCTTCCTCCATGTCAAACATAAGGCTGTCAACTTTATTCTGCCTCCTGCATCAGCAGAAAAGCTTCAGTGCAGTTCCGAGCAAGCGGAATGTTGTGTTGAAATACCCTGCAATGCAGATGCAGTTAGATGCATGTGATTGCTTGGGGTGCTGCTCATGTTGGTTTCCTTCTTTCTTAATGACCTCCAAATTGTAATGGGCGAGAATGTTTCATTTGAAACACATGACTCAAAAATGTGTAGATCATGCAGTGTTTCAGTTCAGACCCATTCCCCTGTGGGGTCAAAACGGTTCGTGCCAGAGTTCATGATTAAATCAGACGTCTAACGCAGAGCTCTTGGATGACCCAAGACAGAAAGTGCTCTTGCTGCTCCCTTGCCACCTTTAGCATTTAAAAGCTCTTTCTTTTCTCTTATTAAAAAACTTCCCACCAGCAACATGGTAGAAAAGCAATTCCAAGAATACTTTTGCCACATTGTTTTGGTTTTTTTTCCTGTTTTCCTGAGGTAACCTGTCTACACATTTAGCAATAGCTGATTTTCTCTTTTTTTCCATTAAAATAAGCAAAAGCAGATCTACAGTAACACAGCAAAGGGATGAGAGCTATCAGTATTAGAGTGAGTAGATGGTGTGGCAAGAAGTAGGATATGGCAGGGAGTGAAGGGCAGCTGGAAAAGTCATTTAAAATTGGAAGCACAACATTGTGGGGAAAGTAGATCAGAAAATGGTGATAAGAAGTAGAGGACTTTGGGCAATAGGAAGGTGAGCTTCAGGGGAGAGAGAAGGTGGAAATTCACAGAGAGGAGTCATTGAACTGATGTGACAGATTGTTTTGAGGTCTTAAGAAGAGAGCAGACATAGACTTTCATGTCATTTGATACCCTAAAGAAATGGCTCCAACAGTTCCCTGGTAAGCTGTTTGCAGGAAGGGAGAACCTGGAAGACTGGAAGCAGCTTGGAAAAAAAGAGAATGGAGCCAGATATGTTGCCTGTAGTGGAAATCACTGCTAGACAGGACTGGAATTGGCAATTCTAGTTAGGGCTTGTGAGATGGCAGATATTCTTCTTTCTTAAAAAATTCCTGCTGTGTAATTAAATGATAGTCATCTTCTTCCATCAGGTTCACATTTAGAAGTAGTCATGACCCTGTTTTGCAAACGGCAATTCAGCAATGAAACCTAATTCATTTTCATCTCTGTGCACATTGTTTAAGGCAGGAAACCTTCTGCTACTCAAGAGCCAATTCAGCTACATTTTTCTTTTTTTGGGATGGAGGGAGGAGGGATTGACCATTAATGTTGAGTTGTCTATGAGAAAAAATCTTGGTTTTAATGACATGTTGGGAAGTGTCTCAGTGCCTGGAGGCTGAGCTCTTGCAGGAGGAGGTGAGCAGTCCCCACTGTCTTCCTGGCATAATGTCAGCTTAGCACATCCATCTGGGGAGCTGGAGGTCAAATTTCCACATCTCTGCTCTGAATTAGGTAGGATATGAATACAGATTTTGGTCAACCATAGCCTTGGTAAGTGTCTTATTGGTTTACAACCCAGGACCTTGTGTGTTGCTTTCCCTTGGCCCCTGCCTGTTGTATCTCTGGATAATTTTGAGAACTTTTTGGGAAAACTTCTTATATTGCTCATTTGGTTGTTTTCTGGGATGGTAGACCAGTTTTCCAAGTAGCTCTACTGACAGGGAAATGTCAGTCCAAGGTGAGGCCTGAGGCAGCTCTGTTTGCCAGACAGATGATGCTTTGCACTTGGAGAATTAGAAACACTCAATTTCAAGTTTTCACACAAAGCTAAAATGGAAATGTGGTCAACTGAGAAGCTGATCTTCAAACTGAACTTTGATGTGACATTTTAATAGATCTACTAGTTCAGTGTTTGAGCTTTCCTTTTTGTACTGAAGTGCCTTGCAGTCATCCCCATTCATAAAAGGCTTTTTGAAATCAGAGGTAGTGATTTGTGGAAGTTGAAATGTATTTGAAGACTTAAGAAGTCAATGTGATGGTACAAATAACCCTTTTAATATCGAGATATGGAATGCAAACAGTCCTTCAGATTTTTTTCTGAAGAGGTGAAGTTCTTCCTTTTGAATAAATTATTTGAAGGTGACATCAAAGATGCAGACCTAATTTATTTATTTTTTTTTTCCTACTGTTTTTCTGTGTCATGTTAAGGCAGGATGTGAAGGGCGAAGAATGCCTCTGTGGTTAGGAACAGAGCTGGGCTTGAAGTATGAGTTTAGGCTGTCATCTGGTATTCCTGAAACTGTTAGGATTATGCATCAGCCTGCTTATTGTTTTTCTTTAAGGTGTGAACATCTGGCCAAGAACATTACTAGAACTAATTTGGCTTTGCTGAGTGCAATAGGAAATGAAAGAGGGTGGTTAAATCTGGGCACTAGTAAGGATGAACTATTTCCCTGATTAAATCCTTCTCCATGGAAAACCATATTGCAGTCAATTAGGAACAGAGACCTAATCCTCAAATATGCTTATTTTTACAGTCTATAAAAGAGAGAAACTGTTTCTTGTGTCCACAGTGCAACACAGCAGTTTGTTGAAGTGTTGAAAGTCGAATGTAAGAGTGGAGTAAAGTGTGGTAAACGTGAATGCAAAATCACCATAATTCCAAACACAAACAGCTCTGGGGAGCCAGCAAAAGCTAGGGAAAAAAAAAAAAAAAAGGCAGCACAGTTGCAGAAAATTTGGATATGAACATGTAAAATTTATAAAACTTCCCTGGAAAAATTTGTACTTGGCTGAATAGGTGGAGGCTGGTGAAATAATTCATCCTTTATGGCACGTGTGATACTACAGTGAGTGTGAAACCCATCCAGAACATTGCACAACACTCTGAAGCTCGCAGATGCTTTTTAGCTGGCAGAGCTTGGTTATGAAATTCATCTCAAGACAAATAACTTGTTAAATGAGAATGTGTGATGCTGCTGCTGAAAGCTGTAAACACTAGGAGGAGGAAGGACCATTTCAGGGTGGTTTAGTGGACAATGTCAGGCTTAGTGGAGGGCAGAGTTATAAGAGCGCCCTGTGGCTTCATCCAAATCCAAGCTGGAAGCTAGAAACAGTGGGAATTGGAGGTGGCTTCTGCCTGGAGACCCTTTTTACCCTGGCAGCTGGATTCTGCCTGCAGAAATTATCTCTGTGGCAGGTGCCTATGGTTGACAGTGAGTGTGGAAGGAACATGGTGAGTGGCTTTACGTTGAAGTTTATCTTCTTCCTACACACTTAAAAACCAGCCATGAACCACTTGCTGCTGAGTCTGAAATAGCACCTATGTCATGGAAAACATGCCATGGTTGGAAGATTTTTGTTCCTCGATGTGACTGGTTACTGGTTTCTGTATTCCAGGCAGGATTTGGCATCTCCATGTTACAGCAGCAGTGGGTTTGTGACCGAGCTCTAATTTGCAGTGGTATTTCAGCCCTTTTGCTGAAGGTTTTTACTGCATCTTGCTAATAACCACTTAGTTTGACACTTTAAAATCAACAAGACCTTCTGCCCTCCTTCCTTCGGTGGTTTCATGAGGCAATGCAGTGTCTGTATCTTTGTGGTCAGAAGGGATTTGCTGTTTTATTTTTTTTTTCCCCCTGTGTGTACAAACTGAAAGAAGCAGGAAAAGCAAACTTTCCTGTTTATGTATCAATATTTTAATAGCCTGCACTTTGAAAAACCAAACCACTTGCATACCAGATGTAAGAGCCTTTTCTAAAATGCTGGTTTACTTTGAAATCTGTTGCTGGATATTACTTTGATTCCTCTTGAGAGTCTGAAGAAGCCCACATATTGCTTCCAGAAGGCTTCAGGACCCATAGAAATGAAATAGCTTGCAAAAAGCTTGGATGTTAACTCCCAGTCACTCATCAGTTCAGGCAGCAGTGGTTTCCTGCCATCCTCAGCTTCAAGTAACCTTTGCTGTGGGGGCAATTCACTGGTTCAGCCCCTATGTAGCAAAATGCTCACACACCTCTGGGGTGGGTCTGCCAGCCCCAGGGTATTTTACTGCATTTTATTCTAAGGGAGAACAGTAATATCTTGCCAGGTAATTGAAATCCTGGTGACATAGCAAAACAACACTTCATCCTTTTTTTCCCCTTTTTTCTTTTTCTTCAAGCTTCCCATGCTCCATATTTAGATAAGGAGACTCAGTTTTGTTTTTCTAACTATAGATGAAATACTTTCAGAGACTTGTAATGCATTCAGCTTGGGTTTTTCATTTGCTTTGGCATTTTGTCAAGCAGTTTCTAGACTGTAGATGATACTCTCCTTTTTTATATGCTCATGGCCTTTGTTTTTATTTTTGCCATAATGTATTCTGAAAGTTAAATAGTTTCATTAATGAGAACAGAAATACTGTTCCCAAGGAAGTTGTGTTTTGCCAGAGTTCCTTAGGGCTGAATTAATGTACGATACAAGCATCTGCTGCTTTTTCACCTAGACATCAAAAGCATAAAGACAATCTGTCACTATTAAAGATTAATTGAACTCAGAACACTTGTCTCCTCTTCATCAGGTTGTTGAACTGCAAACTGCTTCCTGCAAATTCATCATCTTCCTTCCACAAACGAAGGGGTTACAGAGTAGAGAAGGGCTTTACTTGGCTTTCTGTGCCAACACAGAGGCAGCTTCCCTTATTTAATGGATGAAAAAGTTCCAGCAGAAACACCTACTGGCTGTATCATCTGAAACTTGTTTTTTATTCCTCTCTGGCTGCGCCTGGTGGTGGTTACATTCTGCCTCTTTTAGTTGCAGAGCTGATTTGTCAAGGCTTCACCTATTTTACCCAATTTATCTGCATTGCTTATGTACATCAGGTGAACATCTGGCTGATGCTGCTGTCCTTCTAATCTCTCGTGCCACGATAGCTGTGTCTTACTTGTGGTGGTGTGCAGCTCTCCATTTCGTGGGAGTTATGTTTATCCAGGGTTTGAGTCAAATCCATATATAAAAATGTCTGAAGCCCTTTGGGATGAGAGAGGCTTAAAATATTAACACTAATTAACGGCTCCTTCTCTGGCTGGGTGTAAACAGTGAGTCATGTGCTACTTATGGTTTTGCATGTTTGGTCCTATTTCTGTGTACTTGCAGAATGCCTGCTTGCAGATTTGTTTTATTGAGTAAACACAGATCCTAGCAGAGCCCCAAGGCTTCATCAAATGAAAAACAGGGGGAAAGAAAAGGCAGAGAAGATGTTATATGTTGCCCAAGGTCATGCAGTGAGTCACTGGGAAAGCTGGGTTTAGGCACTGGGTGTTTCTGGCTCCCTGTTCACTGTGCTGCAAGGCATGCTTATTTGCCTAGGATTTAATTAACTGGTGTGGCAAATCCATAGTTAACTGAAGAGAATCACGAGTTGTAACGGTAGCTACGTCATCGTGATGACCACCAGATATTATGTAAAAATTGAAGAGTTCATTTATGAAGTGTAGCTAATAAGGGCCCTAGACCCAAGCAATTGGATCTATAAGAACTACCTTAGGCAAGAGCTTGCCCAGAGAATGTGATGAGTGCCCACGCAAGGTGTCCTGCTATGATTTTGCTTGGAACTCTGCTGAAAGTGCTTCCCCTACATTTCCAGTGTTCCTTGCAGGCTGCAGAAGGACACACTAACCTCTCCATCACCTAACATCCAAGGATCTTGATTGGTTTTCAACTGATTGCACTTCAAAACCATCTTTAGGATTGAAAGAAACACTCAGGGCTTTTTGATAATGGAAAGTTTCATTCCAAACCTTTCAGTTTATCTGTTTTGAGCTTTTTTTTAGAGGGGAAACCCCCAAATTTAAAGCCACTACAATGCATATATTCATCATAACCAATTTTTTAAGGAATTTGTTTGCAGAAGCACTGATGAGAGTATTTACACACACTGCAGTTAGCGTGCTCTGCAGCACACTGAGTCATAAGGAAAGGAGAACATATTTCCCAAAGTGATGTTTCTTAAGCTATGAAGACGATTTCTGCAACTGTTTTTTGTTCCTAGGAAAGGGCAACCAGGGTCTTTCCAGAAGGCAAGTTGAATCACACGGGTGACCCACAGCCAATCCTTGCAGCCTTAAGCTTTGAACCGAAGCCTGGCCAGCATAGGCACAGGCTTGAAAACTCAGCACAATCAAAAGTAATGGTATTAGTCAGAGATTGTTCATGTGTTTTCTTTCTGTTGCCAAATGAGATTTTGGCTTTGTGACTGTTTTTGTAACTCAGGAACGTTGTGTGAATCTTTAACTGTGTACATGACCAGTCTCTTTTATTTTATTCGTTAATAAATATTCTGTTTTCTTTTCCTTGTCTACATTTCAGTTGCTGATAAATGTCCTCTATAAAATACCCTTTTTCAGTGCACACAAACAAAAAACACTTTTAGTGATGGAATGGTGTTTGGGTTTTTGTTTTTTTTTTTTTTTTATACAAAGAAAAGCAGTGCCAAAAAAGATGCACTCTTAGACCAACGACATCTTGAAAACACGTGCTACGTAAGCTCAATAGCATCTGGGGAGGGAAGGAAGAGCCAGGGTGCTCCCTCCATCCAAACAATACTCATATGGAGCTGTTTGTGTTGCATGTGCTGAGCATAGCTGCCTCTTGGACTCAAGGGCCCTTGGAGTCAGGGCTGTGGTCTGAGGTGACAAAGTGCTTGGCAGTGTCACCTTGGGATGTCATTGCCCTGCTGCAGGCATGGTGGGGACTCTGGGTGCTGCCACTGAATCCTGCCCAGGATTGAGCCATGACCCTGGTTGGGTTTATCTGTGGCTGTGGCACCAGTCAGGGCTGTAGATAATAAGGGTTTAATAGTAAGGAATTGCTGGTTGTGAAAACTTTCCTCGGAAAGATAACTTGAAAGGGAAATATTTTTTCTCCTTACTGTGTTGCCTACACTGTGCTCTTCCAACGGATTCTGTTGAACAAGCAGTTGGTTGATTATTTTCTTGCTGTCTGCAGACTGAGAGATAAGTTTCCATTGAGCATCTTGCCCTGTCTGGGATTTGGCAGTGAGTTTTATTGGAACAATCTGCTCATCTGAGTAAAATTTCACTGGTGGAATTGTAACAAATTTGGATAAAGGATAGGCAGGACCAGCCTTGTTAAATATCAGGATGATAACTTTTATATTTGCAGTGGCATATAGTGATGACTGATGCCTTTTTCACTTGTTACTTTACAGACATTGTGAATCTCCTAGGAAATTTGAACTGTAGGTGAAAAATACAAAGTGACAGCAATTTGGGTTAGTTTATATTAGTGGATTTTTGTCCCTAAGGGTGACTTATTGATAAAAAGGCTTTCAAACTGCTGGTGACAAAAGACTCCTAAAGAGCTAGCTCTTAATTACCAATTTCAACAAGCAATGTTTTTTCTCTTTCTGCCAAAAATTTAGCAATGCTTCAGTTTCTCTTAGCTTTTGAAACAAAATTGCAATTAACTTGGGAATGTGTACAAATAATCAGAGCATGCCTTGTTTCTTTGCTACATGTGCACACAATATATATTTATGACTCCATCAAGTATAGAAACATAAATCTGAGTGCTTTGGAACAAGTATGGGATGAAAAAAAGCACCTTTACAAGTTTTCCAGGAGGAAGGAATTACCAGAAGGGCTGTTAAGCCAATTTGTACCTTCATTTTAAGTACACAGCTGAAGAATACCTTGAAGGTACCCTGATTTGTAATAAAGTGACTCTGTTACCCACACCTTGGAAACTATTTGAAGTTAACCTTTAGGTGAGGCTGCCATTGCATCAAGAATCACTGGCCTGTTCTGCAAGTTTATACTGTTGCCTTTTTCCTTTTGGGAAAGGTGTTTTTGTTGGGCAAAGGAAATAATTCTGGAGTGGGGTAAGCTTGGAGGAAAGCTGAGTTACAGTTTGGTGTGCCAAGCAAGAGATAAATCCCTTGAGACTTGTTCTGCATTGATTTTCAGTTCTGTAACTTTCCTAATCCTCCAAATCCTTAAGTCAAAACCTGAATTTATACATGCCCAGCTTCGTAGATGCTACAAGAAATAATCTATTGACATGATTATTACCTGGAGAAGGTCAGCTCATTAAGACAACAGGTTACACACAAAAGGATAAAAAACCTTGTAACATCACTGAAAGGGTAAAGACTGATTTTTAGAAGTAGGAATCGAAGAAAGAGAGCTCAATGTGTATTTTGCAAGCAGGTGATAAATAAAGGCTAAGTATTTATTTGAAATGAGATCTGTTTCAGAACATCCTTCTTAATTACTTGATGAGTAAGAGGCCTTAAGAACTTCCCAGCTGTTTTCTGCGGGGGGGTTCTTGGTCCAGCTTGAATCATCTGTTATCCAGCCAGTTCCTGTGCAGATGAAACATGTCTTGGAGGGCCCATACTCTGTTCCCTTGATCCATTGCATTGGCAAAGCTGTGAGGATCCAGCCTTCCCTCCTTATTTATTTATTTATTTTTTAAATTGCTGTAAATTGCAGGGATCTCCATTGATGCTGGATTTTAAGAATGGTTTGTGTCTCAGTGGGAATGTCTTCAATAACATGATAGTTAATATGCTTAAAAATAAGATCTTGAAAGGGAAATATAATGGTATTCTCTACTGTTATAACATAAAAATCCCATGGAGTCTTTAACTCCTAACAGCTTCAGAGGACACCAGTGTATGTGGGAGGCTATATAATTGCTTAGAAAGGATAATCCTTTGATAAAAAAAGTAAAACAAAGGATTAGTTGGTGTCTCAGGAGGATATAAAATGCATTTAACTATATATATATATGTATATGCATATGTGATACAATTTGTTGCTTTCATGACTCTTCAGTGTTCAGTCAAACAATTTATTATTTTTATTATGGCAGCTGTTGGGTAATTATTTCAAGAAGCTCTTGAAACAACTCATTCCTAGTATTATCAGACATTTGCTTTGTACAGCAGAGCATAAATATTCCTTTGTTCTTTTAATTGTTTTTGATTTAGTGGGTACCTGTTTTGGAAAAGTACTCCTACAGTCTAAAGAGCATGCTCCTCAGAGCAGAAATTCAGTGAGATGTTTCTGTGCAGAGCCACATAAAATACTCCCAAGAAAACAGAGTGAGCAAGATCCCCAAGGGATAAAATTCTCTCTTTTTTTCCTCTGTGTTGTTAATGTGTCTGTAGAATTTCTTCTACTGGTATAGTAGAGTCTTAACATTTGAATAACAATTAAATTTTTTAATTTATTTTTATTTGTAGGGTAAATTGCCAGTGCTTCTGCTGGGTCAGTCTGCAGACTTGAGGCCTGGAGAATTTGTGGTTGCTATTGGAAGTCCATTTTCCCTTCAGAACACGGTGACCACGGGGATTGTTAGTACCACTCAGCGTGGAGGGAAGGAGCTGGGGCTCCGCAACTCCGACATGGACTATATCCAGACAGATGCCATCATCAACGTATGTCCTGCTCTGAACCTCAGCCCCTTCAGCTCTTGCATTTCTTGAATAGTTGCTTTGAAAATTGCCTCAGTGATAGAGCTCTTGAGAACAGTGAGAGTAGTTGGCTTTGCTCTTATGCATATAACTATGGACATCTGTGCAGCAGCACTTGGTTGTTACTACAAAATCCCCCGAGGAACCTCATCAAGAACAGTATCTGCCTTTGCTTCAGAGTTGCAGGGGAGGAGGCAGTGCTCTCTGACAAATCTGGATCTTTTTGAAATCCATCATGTTTTCTCAAAAAGAAGCCCAGCTTAGTGTTAAGAATTTTTTTTAGTGTCAAGTTTGTTTCTGAATTAAGGCAAAACAATAGTTTCCATTCTTCTATTGTTGGCCTTATAAGAAACCTTCCCTAACAGCTCCCAGAGCTGTCCTAAAATCTTCTAAGTTCCTAGTCTGCTCCTATTAAAACCAAAGGAAAACCTTGGCTTTCTTAACTTGTCCTGGCAAGAGAAGAAGGTCTAAGGATTTGTAAAGCTCAGCTAAAAGAGGTGATGTTAAGTGTGGTTAATGGGTTTGGCTGTTAAGACTGTTCTACTGCACATATTTAATAGACAACAAAAATTTGCTACAGAAGTATTTAAAAAATTTCTTTTATGTTTTGTTTGCCATGAATTAAGTAGTAGATATTAAAACATGTTCTTGCCATATGTTTATTTTCAGTATGGAAACTCCGGAGGACCCTTAGTAAATCTGGTAAGAGTGTCTTTTAAGTTCACTTAGTGTCAAGCTTATGACTTTTTACTTCTTAGCTCAAAACTAAATCAACTAAAAAAAACCCCATATAAATCCTACACTAGAAATGTGATTCAGAAATTTGTATAACTGGCTGACTACACAAAATTCACATGATTCTTACTAATCACTTGTCTGTGTTTATGCTGGCAAATTACAACATATGCTTGGATTTCAGTATTTAAGGTGTTTATGCTTTGCATAGTTTTGAGCAAGTGTAATGCCCATTTTTTAATTATTTTTTTCCCATGTCTTGCAAAAAGTAAAAGGCACATTTTGAAGTTGAGGCATTTTCCCTCACTGTGTAAAAAAAATAAAAAAATATAATTTATTTTTTTTTTTGCATAGTGAAACTCACCTTAATGGTTCTAAAACATATGTACCTCATTACTTTGAATCCCACTGAGGGGACTGAAAGCCCAGGATATTGGGGTTTATGTGCAGATATTGTAGGCTGTTGTCTGAGTTGACCTTGCAACAGTGGTGGATAAAACCACAAGAGAACAAATGGAGTAGGATGCAAATCCCAGCTGTTGGGTGAGAGCTCTTGGATGGGGCATGGTGGAGAAGAAGTGGTGGTTCTGTGAGGGATGGCACAAATTGGAAGGGATTGATACTCAGAGTTTCTATCTTGGGGATTTTCAATGGGTTTTTTTTTTCACGTGACTCACAGTACAACTTCAGGTGGATAGTTTTTTATCTGGGATTGATGAAGGAAGATGTTGAGATTTCAGAAATGTTCTAATCATCAGGTGACAGCCAAGATTGTTTATCTCTCTTAGAGATACATTACCAGGAAAAGCTTTTTATTTTGTCCAACTTGTCTTTCTTTATATTATTATGCAATATTTGCTTGGAATCAGTCAGTACTATGCTTCCTGCTGATAGAAACAGCTGTAAAATTGCCTGTAGAACATGCTGCTCATCTGCTGAAAGCAGAAGAGCTGCCCAGTTCTCTTCTACTGGTGGCAAGGTGAATATCTGCATCAGGTTTTCAGAGTTTCAGAATAGTTTTTTTTTTTAATATAGCTAGATAGACTCAAAAAATTAACTTAAATATATTTAGAAAATTGAAAACCAGCTGCAGAGGGTGTTGTGTGAATTTGTCATTGTGATTGCTTGGAAGAAATAATCTGTTTGTCTTTGGGACTTTTCACATTTGCTGATTACAACTTCTTTTTTTTTTCTCCAGGATGGTGAAGTCATTGGAATTAACACATTGAAAGTAACAGCAGGGATCTCTTTTGCTATCCCATCAGATAAAATCAAAAAGTTCCTAACTGAATCCCATGATAGACAAGCTAAAGGTACTGCACTTCTTCTTTGAAAGACAAAACCATGAAAGTTGTGATAAACCACAATGTTGACAGCCTTTGGAGCTCTTTTAACAAGAGCAATTGATCGAGACTTGTTTTCCTTTTTCTTTGTAGGGAAAGCCATAACCAAAAAGAAATATATTGGCATACGAATGATGTCCCTAACTCCTAGGTAAGTAAACTTGGTGGTTCCTCACCTTTGGAAGCGTGGTCACTGCATGCATTGGGATCAAGCTCGTGCTCTGCAGAAGCAACCAGGAGGATGAACCAGCAGCGTGTGCCTCTGCAGGCGCTGGTGACAACTCACAGCTAGTCATTGCTACCATACCTCTTCTCCATGGCTGAACTCTCCTGTAGACTGTTCTCTGAGCTCCCTGGCTTTTTCTTTTCCTTAATACTTCAGAAGAGAATAGCTAGCTAGAGATCCTTGATGTCTCCTGGGGCTTGCATTACTGTTGTTACCATCTGTCCCATGCTGTCATGTGGGTCAAGGAGAAACCAGGACAGTATGTTTTCAAGAATTAGAGCAGCTACGTGCGTATTTCCATGTCTATGAAATTCTTCCCATTAAACTATTCACTTAATGTAAAATGGAGCTTTTGTGTGGCTTGCTTATTCTTACTCTAACCAGGAAAGGCTTGTGAGAGGGTGATACTATGTCCTGTGTTTTCCCCTGTGCAGGATCACAGGGATAACAAAGCACTGGAAACAACAGGGATTTTTTTTTAGGTGATTAGGATCTGTAAAAATAGGCATTAAAAAGCTGTATGCATGCAAAAATAAATGTCCTAATTCCTGAGATACTTGTTAAGGGTTAAAACAAATCGTGTTTGTGTCACATAAACATGTGTAAAATACTTCAGTCAAGTGACTTAACTAAGTAAAAATGCCTGATTTTTTTTGTTTGCTCGTTTCCCGTCTTGTCAAAATACTTTTGTTGCTGTTTCTTCATTTTCCAGCAAAGCTAGAGAGCTGAAGGATCGCCATAAAGACTTCCCTGATGTTGTCTCTGGGGCTTATGTTATTGAAGTAATTCCAGAAACACCAGCTGAAGCGTAAGTTGAAGTTCTTTGCTTTTTTTTTTTTCTCAAATCCTCTGCCACTGACTTAAGGGGGTAAGGACAGAGAATGTTCTTTGCTTAACAGGTTATCTTGATTCTGTTCAGTTAACAAAATGATGACCATCTGACAGCTATTAGGTCATCTGCTTGAAGTGGGTCTGTGGTTTTAGTCTGTGGTGGGTGATGCTGTGAAGATGTCAGGGTACTGCAGAGAAGCCTTGTCCACCTTCCCAGACAAAAGGGCAAGGCCTTAATGGGCACCATCATCTGGGCATCTGTTCTGTGGTCAGCAGCACTGTTCTGGATGGTTCTACTGGAGACACTTTCTCTTCAGAGTCTGGCTGATACAAAACCACTCAGTAATCCAGAGTAGGAAATGAGAAACTTTATTAGTTTTCTGAAATGAGAGATCATCTAAGAGAAGAGTAAATCTTTGTGGCGGCGGGTATGCAGCAGCAAAGGCATGTAGGCAGAGAGCTGCTCAGAGCAGGCATATGTTACCTGTTAAGAAGATGATGAGGATGGCTGGATGATATCTGTCTGCTGCAGTTTGGATGCCACTGTATGATATACAGTGTTCACTGTCTAGTCTGCTCTCTAAATGATTGCTGCTTCTTTTGGATAATACCTGTGGGCAGTGCTCTTCATGCAGACACTGGTGTCTGTCTGTAAAGTGCAGTTGCAGTCAGCATAGGAATAATGTTGCTGTGAAGTGTGGGATTGAACTGACTGCCCTGACACACGGGTCCAGTCTGAAGGTGGAGTAAGTTCATTCTAGGAGTACGGATAATAGTTAGCAGAGAGTGGAAGAGGTAGAATAAATGAGAGGCATTTTGGCCTCATAACTTGAAGGCAAATGCAAATCAGGATGCTTCATCTGAAGGCTGTCCTGGGAATTAAAATACAGCCTATGTTTGCTCTGTCCCCTCTGCTCCTAGTCCTCTTGCCCATGGGTTTCCCCATTCTGCTGATTTCCTCTCCAGTGCACGTTGTGTAGACTGGATCAAAGCAGTTCTGCAGTGACCTATATGAATCGAGTGGAGGGGCTGCATGAGACCCCGAGATAATCTGGAATGGTTTCTCCCAGGGAAATGTTGGAAGCCACACTTTGGGTAGGTGATAGGAACTGTTGGAAATGCTGGCTGTGGCATCCTGCTTGCAGGAGATGCTCACACAAGGTGCTTTCAGCGAGCGGAAGGGGATGATGACTCCTCTGTGGTTTGAAGTAGGATTGTGCTGAAGGGCTGAATCATGTCTGATCTGGTTACTTGGTTAATATTTCCAGAACTTGGAGCCAGATGGTTGTGCAAGACCGGGCAAGATGATGTGGTTGATGGTATCCCTCACCAGCCCAGTTCTTGGTCCCAGCAGCAGCCAGCTTGGGGAAGAGACCCGTGGCCCTGGGCAGGGGAGCTTTGTGGTGCCAGCTCCTGTTCTGCCCCGTCTTGCTTTGAGTTGGGAAGGTTTTGCTTTCAGTTTGCATCCAGTGGTGAGGTCAGGAGAAGGGATTCTGGAGATAGATGGGCAAGAGGAAAGATAGGTTTGCATTTTGGTGGCTGTGCTGGATCTCTACGTGAGCGTGCTGGTTTTGGCTGGGGTAATGTCACTCAAAGCACAGAGAGGTCAGGTGAAGTGGTTGCCAGTGAGCTCTGGATGGAGAACACTGTGGCTCCAAGACCAAAATTCCTTGTGCATTAACACCCAGCGCTGCTGAAATTGCTCTGCTGTGTGTACATGAATAGAAGCACAGAGATTTTCCCCTCTGAAAGGAGTGCCTTGTTCAAATTTGTGCCTGAATCAGCATTGAGCATCCTCACTGCAGAATCACCACGCTGTTTGCAACAGTGAATTTCTCTGAAGACAGTGAAATATCTTAGAATCATAGGATGATAGGGGTTGGAAGGCACCTCTGGAGATCATTGAGTCCAATCTCTCTGACAGGGTCACCCAGATCATGTCACACAGGAACAGATCCAGATGGGTTTGGAAAGTCTCCAAAGAAGGAGACTCCACAACTTCTCTGGGTAGCCTGTTCCAGGCTTTGTCACCCTCACAGTAAAGAAGTTCCTCCTCATGTTGAGGTGGAACCTTCTATGCTTTAGTTTACATGGGATTCCTCAAACTTGCACCTCCATCTGGTTTCTGCCTTGGGTTGTAATATTCAAACCACTCAAACTGTGATTGCTTTTTACCTGCTTGCTGTGTCTCTCTGCAACTGCTGGTGGGTGGGAAATGGGAAAACAACTAGTAATTGATTTTATTTTCTCACATTTAATTTTATCTTCTTTTCTTTAAACAACAACAATCACATGGTGATTCTAACACAACGTTGCTGCTTTGTATTTGCAGTGGTGGCCTGAAGGACAATGATGTGATCATAAGCATCAATGGACAGTCGATAAGTTCAGCCAGTGATGTCAGTGACATTATCAAAAAGGACAGTACGTTGAACATGGTTGTACGCAGGGGCAACGAAGATGTTATGTTAACAATAGTTCCTGAAGAAATTGATCCCTAACCAGAAACATGAGCTGGATTTCATGTTTTCTTTTAACAGCATTGGACTGCTTCTCTTCTCTCTTGTGCTGGTACAGGAAACATTAGACTTCTGACCAACATTCTGCTTGTTCAGTGGATTAGTATTGGCCAGCAGAGTAACTTCTAATAGGTTTAAGGTGCAAAATCAGTGTAATTTCACATACTCCAGACCATAATTATTTTTTTTCCTTCTGTATTATGTATGCAATGTATTCTTTACTGGCTATTACAACATTCCCTGCTTAACAGATCGACGTTTGCTTCCTTGTGTTGGATAGATTTATCATTATCCCTGCTAAGATTTAAACAGAACCCACGCACACAATGTGTGTTGTGGTATTCAGGTATTTATAGGTTAGCTGTGTTTTAACTGGAAATACGATTGTAAAGGAGTAGTTGGTTTAAAACACAACTGGGGGGGGAGGGGGGGGGGCAAAGTTTGGTTTATAATCACAAAGAAATCCCAACCTCAATAACCTTTGGAGGATCCTGTGCAGGACTTTAATACTATGATATTTTCCTAGTGTTATTAAAAGAATTCAACAGTTCTGCTTCTTGTGAGTGATTCATTTTACTTCCCCTGGTGGAGTGTTTTCCTTCAAACAGCACATCTGCCCAAAAGGATGTCCTGATGGGCTCCTTTTTATCCTCCTAAACCAAAACATTTATTTTTTCAGTATCTGTTTGTGTTTCTGCTCTTGTACATCTGCTTTTCTTAGTGTGGCTGGCTCGAGTTTGTCATCTTGGCTCTTTCAGATTGCCTGTCTTGCAGATGTTAATACATTTTCCTTATTGTTTTAATTACATCTTCACCAATGCCTTGAAATCTGTTTGCCTGCTATAGGAGTTGTCCTGTTGTGAATCACGGATCCTCTACCACTCTGGTTCTGATATTGGGATGTTTGTAACTGTTGTAGATCTGGCCTTAAGGTCTTTCTGTGACTGTGGATGATAAGCCCTAGTTTTGACTGGGATATTGGGCATTCCTCCAACATAGAGTCTAATCTTTATACATGTATTTATGGATGCCCTTGAAGCTTGGGCAGTGAATGGGATTATTTTACTGTGAAGGAGAACAATCAGCTAAATTTAATTACAGAGTAATTACTCATTGGGTAAACAATAGGCTAAGCAGCCTTTCTAAAGCTTCTGTTGGAATATGTATCTCAAAGAATAAATCCAAGGGCTATAGACGTGTTTTGGTGATTGTCATTCCTGAGCATGTTCCTATTTTGGAAATTGCATCTTAGTAAAACTCTTCAGCTGGGTACCTGGCAGTTAATGATTTTTAAAGAGCGAGCTATGTTCCCTGCAATTACAGCAACAAATCCTCTAGTCTTGGATTCCTGATAGTGCTCCTTCTCCTTCTAGCTGTATTTCAGTTCTGTTTCAGCCAGCTTATCACAATTTGGGGTGCTCTGTATCCCTGAGCACCAGTGCTTGTCCTTACTCACCTGGACCACTGTCACTTTACACAGCCATGCAGTGTATTGACACTTGACTGAACACCTCACTACTGATTTACTCGTTCCATAGCTGTGGTAAATCACACACATATGAATATCTGCCAAGACACCACGGTGCCAAGTGCTGAAGGTCTGCAATACTTTCCAGCATGAAAGATGCAAAGTAGAATGACCTTGCAGAGTTGTTTCATAGTGTCTTTGCACTGCAACTTCATCTTGCTGATGTCAATTAATGTTCCAGCTTCCTGCTGAAGTAATGGTGTATTTTGCAGACTGTCAGTGCCATGTGTAGTGTGTGGTGTGGTGACACAAAGCTCTCAGTAAAAATGAATTTAAAAAGCACCTACTTTTAGACTAGATATAAAGAAGAAATGCTTTACAGGCTGGTGGAACACAGGAGCAGCTTGCCCAGAGTGCCCCATCCTGGGAAATGTTCATGATCAGGTTGGCTGGTGCTCTAAGCAACCTGCTCTAGTTGCAGATGTCCCTTCTACCTGCAGGGGGGTTGGACTGGATGGCCTTGAAAGGTCCTTTCCAACCCAACCTGCTCTTTTTCTCTGCTACTGCTCCTAACCCAACAAGCAAAAATAAACCTAAAGCCTCAGCGCCAGAAAATTGCGTTTCAAACAGAAGTTATTTTTCCTCTGCCTTTTTTATTTCAAAACAAGAGGTGGCATAATTTACAAAGCTGGTTGATTTTCTTGGTTCCTACCGTTTGTTGTTGTGTTCTCTTATATGCAATACCATGACTATTTATTTATTTATTTATTTTGCTTGGCTTCTAGCTAGCTTTGAGCTTATCAATGTCGTCATTGCAGTGCCAGCACAGGACATCTTTATGCCTGGGCTTTGCATCCTGTGAGGCATAAATGCCTCAGGACAATGGCTCGGGTTTTGCATGTGCATTAGGAAAGAGGCAAATGAACTCGAATTATGTAAACAATTTTTCCCGTGGCGCTGGGATGAGAGAAATATTTCACCCGGTTTCTAGCCCATAGCTCCATCTAGTGGGGTGCAAGATGCTCTGTTACTGCAACCAGTCGTTCTCCATCATAGATTGGAAAGGGGCTTTCTGGTTTATCTTTTATTTCTAATTTATTTGCATCAGATATCCATAACCACGTGCATAGCCTACAAAATGTTTAGAATTTACCCAACCAAGCAGCTGCCCAGATGGTTTCTTACAACCAAAATTGTCTTTAAATGTTAAAGTATTGATAATAAGGTTACTGATAAGCAGAGACACAGAAGTAAATTTTCATTTAATGGTTAATTAGCATGTCTTTTTAATGTGTTACTGTGTTATAGATTTGGAGTGGGTTTTATTCTTTGTTTCTTCCACACAAGAGTTCTTTCCAAAGTGCAATTGAAAATACTTTATACAGAACAACTTTGGCAGAGTTCATATAAATATCAGTTTCCTGGAAATTTTAGCAAGTGCTGGACACTAAATCAGGGAAATTGGACATTCTGGCTTGATTTTCAGTATTTTGAGTGTCTGAAATGGAAACTGGAGTTGCTGCATATGTGATGCTGAGCTGATGGCAACATGTAGCTACAGTCAGAGGGAGTTCTAAAAAGCTAGTTCACTTGTTCCATGAGGGAAATGTCTTGAGCTGTAGAAGAGATTACTATGACCAACAAGTGTCTGGTTTCTGTGGCTTATGTACCAAGCAGTAAGGTCCTGTGGTTTCAATACCAGAGCACCTTTTTTTAGTTTGTTTGTTTGTTTTTTCCCCATAACTATTTTGTATTAATGTCAAGGAGGCTGAGGGTGCTTCTAAAACTGCATCTTTCCAAATTACAGTGAGAGCATGAGATGATATACATGTTCTTACTGTATATCAGGAAAATACTGTAGAGGTCATTAAAACTGCAACTGCAAGGGGCAATGTGGGTGATCAGGTGGTTAGTAGTCACCAATCCAGAGCAGAGAATGACCAGTGCCACCAAGTACATATGATGTATATGCATGTGATGGTGGGTAACTGCAGGATCCTTTTTGTCCTTAGAGTGAGAATAAAGAAATGTTCACTTGAGATTCTGGGTATCTCCTTGATTTAATGATGAGATTATTCCCGCTGTTCTGAAATTCCTGTATTATTTCTCACTGCTTTCCACCCAGAAAACATGGATGTGGTTTGGCATCGTTCACTCAGTTTCCCCTCTCCCTTTACTGTAACTCCCTCCCCATTAGCACTGCTGCTGACTGTCAGCAAAAGGAAACCAAAATTGCACCATGGGCTGACGTTGAGTCAGACTTTGAAGTTAAATGTCAACTTGCTGTTGGGAGGGGTTTTTTTACACCAAGAGGCAGAAATGTCCCTAAGAGATGGGAAGGAGCCAGGCAGAGAAGTGATGGCTAAAGATCTGCCTCATCTTGCTGTACCCTTGGCTTTAGGATGCAAACCTCAGCTCAGCAAGCTCCCATCCAGACCCCAACATTTGACCAGCATGTGAGAAAGTTACCTGGATGTGAAGGGATTGACAGCATCACTCATAATGTGAAGGCTGTTGTCTTTCTTAACTGCATAGAGATGCATGGAAGGGAGATTTGCTGATTTTACACTTTGTGCCTGTACTCTGTACCTCCATATATCCTGCCCTGTGTCCAGCTGTGCTGTACAGATGTGTGACACACATTCTGTTGAGAAACCGGCACAGATTGCCCGGAGAGGTGGTGGGAGCCCCATCCCTGGAAGTTTTTTTAAGAACAGGTTGGATGGGGCTCTGAGAAACCTACTCTAGTGGGAGGTGTCCCTGCTCATGGCAGGGGGGTTGGAACGGGATGATCTTTAAGGTCCCTTCCAACCCTGATGATTCTATTTCTGAGAATCATAGAATACCAGGTTGGAAGGGACCTCAAGAATTGTCTGATCCAACCTGTCTTGGCAAAAGCAAAGTCTAGACATGATGGCCCAGCTCCTCTCCAGCTGAGTCTTAAAATGCCCAATGTTGGGGAATCCACCAACTTCCCTGGGGAGATTTTTCCAATAGCTGATTGTCCTTCCTGTGAAAAATTTTCCTCTTGTGTCTAATTGAAATCTGTCCAGGAATGACTTACACCCCTTGCCCCTCATCTTTTCCATGTGACTCCTTGTACAGGGTTTCCAGCTTCTTTGTAGACCCCCTGTAAATACTGGGACATGGTGATGAGGTGTCCCCTGAGCCTTCTTTTTTTTCAAGGCTGAACAAACCCAGTTCAGCCTTTCCTCTTGTGGCAGTTTCCCAGTCCTTTGATCATATATGTGGCCCTTCTCTGAACCCTCTACAGCCTGTCCACAAGCTTTTTTCTCTATAGTGGGGACAGAAACTTTACACAGTATTCCAAGTGTAATTTTGTTCCTCTCCACTCCCAAGCTCCATTTTCTCCTGCAAGATGCTGGGAGGTCAGAGCTGGACACACTGGGCACCAGGATTTCAGCCAGTTTAGCCTCTTTATACTGTTACTGTATGAATATGCAATAACATGACTTGTTAAGTGTTATTTATTTCACAAAATTACTGCTAAAACAAGTGCATATGTAATTTGACTCACTGCACCTAGAAAGTGAGGAAAGAAGCTCCTCAAGTTAATATCTCTGCAGTTCTGGAAAGCTTTCCTCCAATTTTCATGGTTTTGTTTAGTAGCCATGGTACTCCAGTATCTGCCTTCATAAACTCTCTGACAAAGTAGATAATAATTAGGAACTGATTAGAGAGAAAATGAGTCAGAGCAAAAGCATGGGAGTCAAATTTACTGAATTTGGGAAAGAATTCACTATAGCTTGGAAATAATGAATAGCATGCCAGAGAGGAAAATTAAATACTTTTTTTTCCTGTCCATTCTTTTTCTGTTCAGTGTTTACACAGAGTACAGTGATTTTTCAGAGTGGCAGCGGAGTGTGATAGAGCAACCACACTGTGGCTGTTCCTCTGAGCAGTTTGTGATTAACTGATCTCCTGAACTTACTAAAAACAGCTGCTGAGGTGAGGTACCATCTTGCTGTAGGGATGGGTGCAAAGTTATTGATGCATCAAGAAGGGGACGTCTCTGGGATCCAATGGACGTATGTCCGCGTGGGTTCCTGCTCGGGCAGGGGGGTTGGACTAGATGATCTTCTAGGTCCCTTCCAACCCCTAATATCTATGAATCTATGAATCCCAGTTGCAGTAGCAACTGCTTGGTTTGCCTGTACCTGTTGTTGCTGGTGGTCTTGCACAGCTGTGGCTTAGATGGTCCAACTCTTCTACCTGTCATCTTGTGACTGACCGCTAAACTGAAAGTTTTTTAAAGCAGGTTGAGATGAAGAGTGGTTATGGAAAATCATGTGAAATTATTTTTTTGTTAAGTTCACAAAGGATTTTCTATTGAAAGACTCATGTACAAATACACGAAACCGAATAATTCCCTGAATAATTAAGGCAGTTGGTCTCACTGATGAAACCAGATGAGTCTCCCTTCTTTTCCTCCATTCTATTCCTTTCATTTTCATTCATATTCACTGGTTTGTTTTATCTTGGGTTTCTACTTCTAACTGCTATTAAACCAAGCAGGCTTATCATAGCACTGAATCTGACCCTTGCTCCTTTGCTTTCATTTGAAGCCCCATAGTGTGCACAGTTCAAGCACCACTACTTAGAACTAATTAATCCCATCTTCTCTTGAGCTTCAGGGTAATGTCACCAACTCAGGCTTTTTTCCAGCTGATGATTCTCTTGCAGCACTTGCATGAGAAGTTAATTTCTCCAATGCCCTGCTTGCCCCTGTTGAGTTTCTGGGGCAGATGGCACACATGGTGTTGCCACATTTCTTCTGTCTCCTGATCATGGGCTATGGCTGCTTCCACTAAAACGGAGCTAATGGTGCAGCTCAAAGCTCTGCAGAGGAAAATAGAGGTGTGAGGTGTGATTTAGGCTGTGTGCCTATGATAGCTGCAGGGTCTGCCTTGCTGTCCCCTTTCCCAAAGCTAAAGAGAGGAACAGCAGCCCACGGAGCTGACCCTACAGCTGCAGCTGTTGGAGAAATAGGCATTTATAAGAACGTCTGGTGAGGTAAGTCCACGAGGGGGCGAAATGAAGCTAAAACCACCATCCTTTGTGGAAGCTGCCCACGCTGTGTCCAGGGGATATTCTACTGTGATTATCAAGCACTTTCTGCTGGTGCCGTGACCAGTGACACTGAACTGGGGTGACCACTTGGAGAAGGAGAGTGATGCAGGGGTAAAAAAAGATGCTCATGGATGCCTGAGCAGAGTGTTCAGAAGGAAGAGCTGCAAGTTGTTCTCATAACAGGTCTGATTCCACTTTTCTGAGGGACATTGCAAATGTTACATGTGCAAAGGTTTCCTCTGCCCAAATTGCTTCATTGTCTGAAGAACAGAGCAATTTTGTTTTATCTTCTTTTAAAAATTTATTTCATTTTATTAAAAGGTAGTCTGCCAAAGCTCTCTGCTCAACACTGTTCCTGTCCTGGAGGGACAGAGTAAGATCAAATTAAATCCCATGCCACAGATGTTTATAGCATCATTTGGATTGTTACTAGCTATGTTAGATACCTCAGCTCCACTCTTGCTGCAATTCAAGATAGGAAGAGGGAGAAGCTTTAAATACCTTGAGGCTCCAAACAGGAGGGAAAGGCAATAGCTCAGTGTACAGCAGAGCAGCTTCAGGAGTCTTGCCTGACAAGTCATTAAGGATATTCCTCCTACCACCCAGAGGTGCTGCATCTCCTGTGCACAGTCCACTCAATGGCACTCAGTCCTGTCTGAGGTAGCCATAAATTTGCTGACTTCCAAAAGCTGTACACTTAGGATTTTTCCTGTCACTGAATAATCAGTGTTCAGGTTGTTACTGAAAAGCTTTACTACTTACACTGTCTACAACAGGTGTGGGCATCACATGTTGCCTGCTTCCTCTTTTGAGCAACTTATATATTTGCATACTACTATCACATCCCCCCTTTGGGATTGTTTTCTTTTGAAGACAGAAGACAATTTTCCTGAGCAATTATTTTAATCTCTGTTTATCTCAGATCACAGTTTCTACACCTGCCCTCATTACTGGGCTCTCTTCAGTTGTTTCAAATCCTTCTTGAAGTGCTTGGCCAGAGGGCATCACTTGCAGCCATATGGATAAAGTGCAGCCACAAGCAAAGGTCCAGCTGCACCTTCTGGCAACTCAGGAGAGACTGAAAATCAATTTATCTGAGGCTAGTAGTGGAGCGATTTAATATACAGTCATATTTTACCTTAACTCTGACTTCAATTTGTGAATGTTTGAAGTTTCAGCCCAGTTTTGGTGCTTGGTTCTACTCTCCAGGAGCTGCTGTGCTGACTCACAGTGCTCATGTATCCCCGTATCTGTGGCATCATGCCCATGGATTGTTAGCACCACTGTTACCTTGTTTATTATGCTAAATATTTAGTGTTGTTTTGCTGCAGTGTGGATATCTAGTAGTAAGATGATGAATGCATAATACAGTTGGTTGGGTTTTTTTCAGTAAATTATGAATCCATTTTCAAGAAGGGATATTGAACACTTTATTTGATGTGTGATTTTCTGGGAACAGAAAGGCCTTTGTGTCTCATTTCTCATTGCTTGAGTCACCTCAGCAGTAAAACTTGACAAAAGAATCTAACATTTACTGCTCAGTTCTACACAGCTACCATATTAAATTACATACAGTAACTAGTATCTATATGTACATGTACTGTCCCTATTACTGCAAATAGCATATTTCTGGTGGGATCTTTTTATTTCTTCATAGTCTATCTGCTCTTAGGTACTTCTGCAGGCTGGCTGTGCTGATTGAACTGCATCTCTGACTCATTTTTTCTTCAGCTGGTTCCCTCACAAGTTAAGGCATCAAACACAACGTTCCACATTAGAAAGTCTTTACATGTACCAGGCTTTCCCCTGCAGCTGTGCCACACAGATGCTGGCCATCAAAAAGACTGAACAAGGCAATGTGGACTTTCTGATCTTTATCACAGAAGTGTTAGACTTAAACAGAAATCAAGTGGTAAAAGCTTTATTACTATAATTTGTTTCATCTCTCTTTAACTAGATGTCATGCTATCCAGATGTTACTGTAAAGAAATCTTTAACAAATAACTATTATCAAATCACTATAGCATGCTATTAAACACTTATTTTATAGTGCTGTATATCTTATTATTTAGAACCAACCATTAATTATTATGTTCAAATATGATAATTGCCTGTGCAAACCCCTTTGCTCAAAATTATGTATCAGAGTGAAACTGATTAATCTTTAAGTCTGATCTGCAATGTTTTAGTTAGGTTTTTTAATTATTCATGGCACAAGACAGGGCACAACAGAGGCAGAGCATGATGCTGTTTTCAGTGGAGCACACCTCACTGCAGAGCCATTTTGCTTTGATGTCTCTGGAAAGTGAATTTTTAGCCTTAGCACTGGATTATGTGTGTGATGAGGGCTGGCTCTTGACTGTGGCCAAGGCAGGTGGAAATGGGCTTCAGTGTCTGCTTTCAGGTCAGCTCCACCTGAGTCAACAAACCTTTGGTACCTTTGCTGCAATATTTATGACTGTTAGAAGAAGGGGCAGGCAGCTCAGGAGGACTACAAAAATGTCAAGAGGTTATGCAGGGTCCCCTCCATCCCTTGAGGGGTTGAAAAAACATATAGTTGTGACATGGTTTAGTGGTTTAGTTTAGTTTAGACTTGGCAGTGCTGAGTTAATGGTTGGACTTAATGATCTTAAAAGGTCTTTTCCAACCTAAACAATTATGATTTAAAAGTTAATGATCCTGGAGAGAGCAAGACTAACCTTCTTTGGCAAATGGGCAAACTGAGCCTACAAGCTACAAAGGATACAATGGAATAAGTCAATGGCTCGTTTCTTTCTTTTTTTAACGTGAGATGACTCATGGATCCTTATGACAAGACAGTGTAGATTCATTGTGGTGTTGTATTCATGTGAACCAGGGAAAGTCAAAGGCAGTGGCAGTGCAGTGAAACCCTCAAGGAACAATATAGGTCACACAGGGAATGAGATGTATAAGATCCTTATAACAGATATCTTGCAAACATGATGCAGATTTGTTTTTAGAGTGTTTTAAACATTTATGTAGATCTGCACTGTTCTTGGGCCATATTTGTTGAGCTTACAATCAGCCTAATTAAACTGGAAAAGCAAAAGCCATAAGAAGGAATTTTGTGTCACATTAAATCACCTTCAACACATTTCCTCTTACTTTTTTCTTTTTTTTTTTTTTTTTAATCAAATAGATCAATACAAAAGTCCTCTCATCTAACAAAGGTATGTTTGCAAGGTCTGAAGTGTCTGACTAAGCCTTGCTTAGCCTTTCCAGCAGCCTGTGAGCCCTTGGGCAGTCAGTTCACGTGGCCAGTGCCTGCCCATGCTTTATGCTACAGCCAACTTCTAGGCTCTCTTCTTTCTACCAATTCTTGGTCATTTACATATTGGCAAACAGTCTGGAGCCCACTGGGCAGACCTTATCACTAGCTCAGATTACCTGAGAGCATTGCTGCATCTTCACTTTAAAAGCCAAAACTTATTGCCATGTAAGTGGCCATGCCCCAGTTGTGCCAGGGTCTGTAGCAAGACTTAGCACAGTCTGGTTTGGACTTTGGGAGCTTTCCAATGTAGAGGTAGAGGTACTTTGCCCTCAATATGAACCCTCATTATGAAATTTGTGACCTGAGTGCAGTAAGTGTTTCAGCAAATAACTTCAGAATGGATTTTGAGAAGTACACTAGAGGCCAGATCTTGCAGAGGTTATGGCAAATATCCAACTAACTCAGTAATTTCCAGATTTCGGGAGGCTATTAATAGCAGAAAAGTTATGCTCATAGCTTAAACATTTGCTAAAGTTCTGTTGATAATTCAAATATTTAATTTTAATTACCTATCTTTGTTTCCAGTTAAATAGTACAGTGCCTAATGCCTCAATATATGTGTAAAACTGATTTCATCTAGTGTTGCAAAATTCCTGAACTACTTTTCCTCATCTAGAAATTAGTGTATAATGCCCAGCAATGGTGGGTGAGAGAGGAACAGGTGAGGTGTGTTTATGTTTGTCATTGCCCATCCATTTATTAAACACGATGCTCAGATTATTACAGGTAAGGCACCCTTTATATGTAAAAAAAAAACCACACTGGCAGAAATTATCTGCCCAGTTAGGAGGGAAAACAAAGTAAAAGGAAATGACATATATTGCATTCTATCTATCTGCATTGTATCTGGTACACTTTGCATTCTATCTTGCTGTATTTGTGATTCAGAGAGAATAAAGCAGCTCAGAAAACGAGGTCATATTTCACTGGGTATTAGACTGGAGATAGGAAGTATTATTTAATTGATAATTTTTCCTTTGTTGTGGATTTTAACTATTAAGATTACGCATTCCTAAGCCTATCTGCTTGATGCTTTCAGATCTATGATTAGTGCAAGGAAGAAATGCAATGAAAAGTATTATGAAATGTTAAGAAATAGTGTCAAACTGTGAGAACAAAGGGAAAATAAGGAGTCTAACTAAAACCAGACAGGGAAATACATTCAAGAAAGAAGATGGAATGGCTGAAAGCATTAGCTTTTTGTGGGAGGACTTGGCTGTTTATCAGCTGTAAAATAGCATAAAAGTTAAGCAACAAATTACAAGTGAATTAGTGCTGAGAAGCTGCTAAATGACTGGCTTCTTGTCATTTCTTATACTGAAATAATCATACAGAAATAAATTGATATTACTTCCCTACGTGTTTTGCTTGGGTTTATATGCAACTCACACTGCACACCCCTGCCGTACAACGTGGTTAATGGATTATTTCTGGTTAAGAGCACATGTTGGCCTTTCATGCAACTATGTGTTTTTGCACCTGAAGTGATGACTTTCCTTGAGCATTTCCTTTTGGCAACCACCAGCATAATTTCCTTCCTGCTGGTTCTCCTCCTGGTTTCAAGGCAAGGTCAGGGCATGAAGGTGAACAGATGGTAACACTGAAGAGAGCTGGAAGTCTTAGAGCCAAGTTGTCTTCTTGGTTCACGCCTTCTCTTTCAGTAGCTAGATGCCTCAGGCTCCTCCACATCTGGTGTATTTTATCTTAGTAAAGCTTAGAAAGGAAACTGGCATTACTTGGAGACTAAAAAAAAAAAAATCACTCAATTAAAAAATGCTTCAAAAAAAAATAGGGATTATTTAAACAAAGGAGTATAAAAAGAGGCTGGAAGGCAAAAGCCAGGCTTGAGAGTCAAATTATAAAGCAGTAGGAAAGAATGCAGCTGCGGGATTGTGTAAGCCAGGAGCAGATATGGCCCAAAAGAAGCATTCATGAGGTTGTACTCATGCTTCTTCACCAGAAACTCTTCAAATGTAGGCTACTCTGACCATGGAGGACCTTCACTCATTATGTGACATGCACCTCGTCATGAGAGAAGTGCAGGTGTCGCCATACAATGGTAGAGTGACTTGCAGGTTGGCTTGCATCCCTGAAGGCTACTTATATACCCTGCAGCCCAGGCATATCACTGGAAGGCATTTGTGCTACATGTTTCCAAATAATCTGTCAGACCCTGGCTGTCCAGGATCTGTAAATGTAGGAAGTTGCTTGAAACTATCAGGAAGCTCATGGAACCTGAGTGGCCAAAACCATGTGAATTACATATCGATAATTAACTATAAGCACTGTGACATTCTGCTCTGCCATTGGATAGATGTTGCCAGACATCTCTTCCATGCTTTATCCTGCCCTTGCCTGAGGTCTTGCAATCTTACCAGATCCAGTGCGAGCTGAGCAGTTCACAGAAATTACAGTTGCACAGGCTCGGGAGCTACAGAAGAATTTAAATCAACTAGGGGAGTGGGCAATGAGAAAACAAATGCACTAAAACCATAAAAGAGGTGAAAATCATATTAAATGGGTGCCCATTAAAATAAGGAGGTAATTGCTAGGGACAGTAAAAGAGGCAAGACTGGACTGTTGATTTAGGGATGACCAAATCAAGTGGTGTAAATATTAGCTTTACAACTGAACTTTTCTCCTGTTGTAGGCACAAAGAAAAGCAGCCTAAAAGTCTGAGAAATGCTGGGTGCTCACCTGAGGATGTACATCTCTCACGTTTCTGTGCAAATAAAGAAAAAAAGGGGAACAGATCTATGAATTTAAGTCCTGCAGAGCATTCCTGGGAACACACAAATGATCTATGTGAAGATCGATGTGTTCAAGCTACCTCCTGCAAGAAGCATATGGCAGGAAAAAACTAGTCCATGGATCTAGAACACAGAGCATTATAGTAAGTAGACTATTTTTTTTTTTAGTTCTCAGATTGAAAGAAAATTATTGGTCAAGGGAGGTGGCAGAGCTTTCTTTAGTCTTTAACAGCTCTAAGTGCCACTAAAAATGACAACTGTGTTTGAAAAATTCAGTCTTTGGTAGTTTGGACCTGCATTTCTTTCAAACAAAAGTGCATAGGAAAGATAACATTTGTTTCTTTCATCCAAATATAACAGTATAACCTATGTTCCAGTAAACAGCTGACCTCTGATAGAAGATATCACGGGTGAACTGAGTCTGATTTTCTTAGACAATCTTTAGGTGTCATGTGCCTGACGTCTTTTGTATTATGGTAAGGCAGATTTGATCCCTTGTATTCTGTCTCGGTGACGTATGGTCAAGAGCTGAGGTGATAGTTTCCATTTCCCAGTGATGACAGAACAGCAGTGGATTGCTGACATGCTGTAAGAAACACAGCCTTGTGCACCACCTGGTTTACAGGGTTTTATGGTACTTGTTTTGCAGCACCCTTCCTGTTGCTTTGATCTCAGTATGTGCAATAGAAAGGTGGAGCTAATCGAAGGTGTATTCTGTACAGAGGACACTGGCTTTTTTAACCGCTGCAAATCAAAGGTGCCCGTTATCAAACTGCAGACATAGGTCCTCATGTAAGTGAAAGAGCATTTACTGGAAAAATCAGAGTTGTACCAGCAAGCTGGAACTGGTGAGCACTCTGACAGCCCAGTTCATGTTAAATAGCCACGCTAGCAGATTTAGTTGCTGTGGATAAATTTAAGCCCAGCACATTTAGTCCTTCTCTGTTCATGAATCTAATAATGTCATCTCTAAATTTTCTGTTCATGGTGTCACAGACCAGTTAAGGTTGAATGATCCAGAGATCCTCTAGTCTATCCCCTTGCTCAAAGCATGGTCAGAGAAAGCAGGTTGCTCAGGATTGTGGCAATGTAGGTCTGAATATGTTGAAGAATGGAGGAATCTATAACCTCAGGGGGCAACCTGTTTCACTGATTGACCACTCTTACAGTGAAATTTGTTTTTCTTTTGTTTAAGAGGAATTGCCCTTCGATTCAAGCCCATTGCTTCTCATACTGCCACAGGGAACCACTCAGAAGAGTCTGACTCTGCCTTTCCTCCATCCCATCAGATATTTGTACATATTAATGAGATCCCCCCCCCCGAGCCTTTTCTTCTCTGGGTCTCTTCTCATATGAGAGATGCTCCCGTCCCTTAATCATCTTAGTGGCCTTTTGCTAGACTTGCTCCAGTATGTCCATGTCTACTACTGGGGGAGCCCCAAATTGGAACCTACATACCACTTGTGTCTCACCAGTACTGAGTAGAAGCAGAGGGATCACCTCCCTTAATCTCCTGGCAACATTCCTCTAAACGCAGCACCAGGATACCATGGGCCATTTTTGCTCCAAGGGCATGTTGCTGGCTCTTGATCAATTTGTTCACCAGGATCCCCAGGTCCTTTTCTGCAAATTTCTTTCCAGCTGCTTGGGGTCCTTGGTCTGTACAAAGTTCTTCTTTTTCAAGGATTTAGAGGAGACCCCATGGCCTCTTTCCCATGACAGTGTGTGATCACTGCACTGAGCACATGGTATTATGTTTTGTCAAGAAGTCAGGAACACTGAGCACTGGTCAGGCTTACATATCTTTATTAGCATATGAATACAATCAGTTGTATTTACCATTGTCCTCCAGTTCACTCTTCTCAGCGACTGCTTTGACAATTTCTGATTCTGTTTCTGGACTCTGGTCTTTTGTCTTTCCTTCCTCTCTTCTAGGGTTGTGGACAGTTGCAGAAAGAGCACTCTATTCCCTTTGTCTCTAGACCCAAGCTGTGCTTTCCTGCAGGAGGAAGGCTGGGATATCAGGAACTATGTCAACTATTGTGGTTTGGTTGCAAAAACGAATAGATAAGTACAGTCAAGGTGAAGAGTAATGAATAGAATATTCAACCAACAATTGGCCTGTTTCTAACTGGCCTGTGTTTTTCTTTATCAGATGAGAAGAAACAGTAGGAGGGCAATATAATGACTCCAGGAATTAGATTAATAGAACAGGGTTATGGGCTGTTGTGCCTTAAGTGATCTGTAACTCCATTAAAATTTCACATAGATCAACCAAGGAAACCAGTTCAACTGGACTTTTGATTTTACTGCAATCCATACTTCTTTCCCTTTTTGTAAACTTCATGATTCAAAGGATTGAAGGAAACCTTGTTGGCAAATTCCATAGCAGTAGGTTGAGGGAAGATGTTGGTGAAGCAGAGCAAGCTCGAGGACCCCAGATGAGGTCTACTTAGGAGATGTTATAAATAACTGCCATTAATTTACTTTTGATACCTCACATGATCTCATTTGTGGTGGGCTGTTTGTGTACAGGCAGCAGGGAAACAAGGCTCTAATTTCAAGTGACACCACCATAAATATAATAACTTATAAGGCAAGGGCTCCCTGCAAAAGGATTTCTGCCTGCTCTGAATTTACTACCCCACCTTGCAATATGTTACAGTCTGCTTAATTAAGTTATTAGCTACAAGCAATAAAAAAATAAAATTGGGATGGTGGGGGCAAAGAAACTTACAGATTCACAGTTTGATTCCAAAGGTAACAGCTGGCTTGCACATACAGTTAAGATAACTTAGAATAAGGGCTGTAGCACAAATTATTCAGGAAATGAAAACTTTGCCATTTGTGTTTAATCATTCTGTAAGGAACAGGCAGTCATAAAAATATTGCATAATCAGACATATCATTGGCCAGACTGATCTTGGGAGCTGAACACTTTTACAGGTGCAGGGTATAAATTCTGATATTCTGCTTTATTGGCATCTCTTGACAAGATGGGTAACACCAAGAACTTGCTATGGATATTCCTCTTAAATACAGCACTCCTGGAGGCCACTTCAGATAAACCACTTAACATCTTTAAAGAATATTCTTCCAAAAAAGGTAGGAAAAAGGGCAAGTGTTACTCCTCTACACTGGTTCCATACATGTAACTCACATGCTGATGTAATCAACTTTGTGCTAAGATTAGCTACAAAACAGGCTGAAAATAAATATTGTCTTATTAAAAATATGAACCAGTCATTATCGTGATTAACTATTATTTATGTTGAAGTAAATTTAGTGCAGTGAAATTAATATTGCTCTGTTTCAGCCAACTATGAAAAAAAAAACCTACTTAGAAAATACCACTGAAAAATTGTATTCCTATAATTCTGTGTTTTTCAGCATGGAATTAAGAGGGAATATAGTTGCTTTGGCTGCATTGCATATTGGCTTTAAGAGACTGCAAATTCAATCTTGCAGTTGCACATGGAACCAGCTGATACTTATTAACATTATATAATTTAAAGGAAGCTCATTAGTATGAGAAAGAACCTGGTGAAGGGCTTCATTCACAAGGTCTCAGTTTTTTTTCTCTTCCTCAGTTACAGGTACCAAAGACCTGTCCACAACTGACTTTCAGAGAACCACATTCGCAACCACAGCCAGCTTCACCACAACACGTCCTCTATGTAGGTCTGAACTTGTCATCTTTTCTCTGACCACTCCTTTTTGCAATACCTGTCAGTGGTTCCCAGGGTGGAATTGTGTCTTGTGCAGGGAGAGCAGAGGCAGGGAGAGGCAGGGCCTAACTCAGGAGAGCGCAGCGGCTCTAGTGGCATGAGACCCATAGAACACTGGTAATGCCCTGG
>JAOEGS010018887.1:51560-67920 GCA_025447755.1 Corythornis vintsioides
TTGTCTAGTTTTTTATCTCCCAATTCATTATTTTGTCGGTATATCGGTATATTAGTTACTAGTTTATATGTTGGAATTATATCATTTGTGAATTGTAATAATTTTGAAAGAAAAAAATCATTATGCATACTCTTTAAATCCTATATACTTTTTCCCTTTGTGTGTCTGATTCTGTTTCTGGATATGGATTTCAGAGGGTGGATATTGTGGGAAACATTTTCATCATTCTCTAGTTTTTATGTTATTTGGGCCATCACCTCTTGCTGTTTCTCATCTGCATGTATACCTCAAGCCTACCAAATGCAAAATATCTATGGAGAATCAGAGTTCTCTGAAGAGATCATCATACTTGAGTGAGAAGAGCATAACTGTCCAATATCTCTGGAGATTTATCCCCCTTTAATATCTTTGGATACATTAAATGTATTTTCATTTGCTCAGGATAATATCTAAATGAATTCCTTTTTTTTTTTCCATTTAATTTTTATTTTATTTTCAGCTAGAAAACATATTTGTGGTGGCTTACTTTTTAACTCCTCCGGAACACTTGAGAGTCCTTCTTATCCTTTGAATTATCCAGATAATGCAGAGTGTTTGTGGCAAATACAAGTAACGAATAATTTCCGCATTACTCTCACTTTTGGAAGTATTCAGTAAGTAAACTGCTACCTGCTTGGGCAATAAATGGGTCCCAAAAGTCAACTATGATCACACTTTCCAAGCACATTTCCCATGCTTGTAAGTGAATTGTAACTATTTCATGGGAACAGTGTGGGTGCAGTGTCTGAGTTGATCATTCACTCAGCACTTAAATCCCAAAGTTTACCAAATGCACTTTATTATACATTCATGTTTCTTCCTCAGGTTGCAAGGCGGGTGCCAGAGTGACTATATTGAGATCTATGATGGGCCACCCAAGACTTCTCCTCTGCTCGGAAGGATTTGTTCTGGTTCTGATCGCACATACACATCATCCTCAAACTTTATGACTGTCAGATTTCACAGTGACTCCAGATATTCTAGTAGAGGGTTTCATGCTGAATACCAGTCCTTTCCAGCAGACCAGAACACCAGTAAGTTTCCACTCTGTTTATAATGTTTTCTTTGCTCAGAAGCTTTTATACTCTGACTTTTTTTTGTTAAATATTTGTTAATGTTGTTTGAAGTAATCCTACATAGATGACTTTCCTACTTGAATTTCATTTCTGATTGACTGATTATTTCAGACAACAGTTTTCTATTAAAAAAAACCCCAAAACTATCAGAATAATTGCTTTTAGATGTTTTCTACAATGACCAGTCTAGATTTGCATTCCTTCTTATCACATCATTATTTTGTATATTTTTTTACCTTTGTGAAAAGGTGATCATAGAATCATAGAAATTTGGGCTAGGAAGGGATTTTGGAGTCTGCCTACTCCAGGTATTCAAAGCAGAGCTATTTCCAGCTCCAGTTCAGGTTCATTATGAATTTGATGATTCTACAGAAACATTCAAAAGAAATCTTCATAGCCACTTGTCTGGGTGGCCTGTTCCAGTGTCCTGCAGTCCCAGAGAGAAAGTTTGTCTATGTGCACTCACAACTTCCACAGGAGAAAGTTTGTCTATGTGTACTCACAACTTCCACAGGCAAAAACAGTGGCCAACACATTTGTCTCTGTTGTCTTTTGTAACTTTCTTTTCAAGAGGCTGTGTGTTGCTAGCAGGTCCTTCCCATCAGATATCTCTTTCTACCACAGGCCAAACTCTCCCATGGATCATTGCTTTCCATGTCATGAACTCAGTGAACCATCACAGAGATGTTCTACACCTTCCACAATAGTTTGTGAATTCTTATTCAGGAAAAACTTCGATTTCATAGCTTTTTTGTGTGAGTGGTGATACAGGTTCAAGGTATCAGCAAAAGCCTCTTTTAAGCTACATATTTTTGTCAGGAGGGGAACTGAAGGTCAGCTGATGTTCATCAGAGACTACCACTTACTCATATATAAGTCTAAGATATAAAAATAAGCGTTTTGGTTTAAGAATTCTCTCCCTTAAATGTTGAAGTGTAACATGCAAGCATTACCAAGTGTCTAAAGATACTAATAATCCATATTTTCTTCCATAGCTCTTGTGTGCTTCTCAGCTTACATGCGTGCAGCTGTAGACAGGTACTATCTCCAGTTGCAGGGCTACTCAGTATGGAACATCAGCTTGTCTGACTCATCCTGTAAACCAACCATCACATCGACTGAGGTTATATTCAACATTCCGTACAATGGCTGTGATACACGTAGACAGGTTGGTGTCAATATAGCTTGGAGAACTCTCCAAATCTAGGCATGGATTTAACAGGCATTCAGAAACTTGTCACGAATCAGAAATGGTCTTGTAGCCCACACGTATTCAAAACACAGAAGACTGTTTCTGGAGGCTAAGATTTATTAAACATTTGTTCTAATCCTTCCCAGGGTTTAGGTAATCCCTGTATCTATTTCAGAGTGATGTTCTAGAGAACAAAGATTGTTAAGTGAACAATCCCATCCAGGATGCTTGGGTTTTTGAGTATGATATGTTCTTTCTGACTAATACTAGGGCCTGCCAAATACAGAAGCTCATTGTACACACTGAACGTGACCATATCTGATAATTTTGTACTCATGTGTCAAAATAGGGCGACAGTGAAACAATCACCTACTCCAATGTGATAAAAGCGCCTGCTTCTGATCACACCACCAAGAGGAAAAGGGACCTTCACTTGCACATCAACTGTAAAATGCTCCAGAACACCTGGGTACAAGCAATGTACATTGCTGATGACATCACTAATGTCGATGAAATGCAGTATGGCAGATACAGTGTGAATTTGGCATTCTACAATTCCTCTTCTTTCCTGTGGCCAGTGCATGACTTTCCATACTATGTTGACCTGAATCAGAATTTGTTCCTTCAAGCTTCTCTTCACAGCTCTGACACAAATCTGCTGCTGTTTGTGGACACATGCGTGGCATCGCCTGACCCTACCGATTTTACAACACAGACCTATGAATTGATCAGAAGTGGGTAAGAAATTTCTAAAGAATTACTTAGAAAGTACCTGTATGCATAGTTCTGAAAGAGCTGTTTATCAACGAGGTGATTTACAGACTGTGAATGCAATTCTCAATACAAATATACTTCTAACAAAAACCTTTTGTCAAAGCCTGAATAAAATGACAAATGCCATTCAACAGTTGCAGTCAAGCAGTGAGATTTCACTTGAGGAGGCAGTGCAGAAGCTGAGGTCTGAATTTGTTTCTGAAACAGGTGAATTAAATGTAAGGATGTCAGTGACTTTGCATCTTCCTACGTTGGTTTTGCAGAATCATAACAAGAATACAATCCAGTTTGTTCAAAATGAAGAGAAATTCCTTAGCCTTTTCTCACTATTCTAAAATCCTACAACATTTTGCTGAATTTGATACAAAATGTGCCTTTAGATTTTAAATTGAAAATTTTGATTTTTGTGAAGAACACGAAACCGACAGGGAGCTGGTAGTATACAAGTGTGGCTCTTAGTGTCCCTTCATGTTCCAGAAATGAAAGGCTCATGATGGTTTATCTCCCTTCTGTGCTTGGTGGGATTTGAATTTCTCTGTCTCTTGGGAGGATGTTCACAGTCAGTAACCTCAGGAGCATAGTAACTGCTAAGCTGGAAGTCAGTCAGGCTTGTGATGGACTAATGAAGTGATGCAGTGCCTCCTGCCTGTGGGGAGAATGTCCTCCCTCTTACACTTTATGTGAACCTTAGGGAAGTTTTTCCTCTTGGGGCTTCTTTATAATGCATTTAGCAGGACACAGGATTGTCTACCTACGTGAGTGGAACGCTCACCAGGGAGATAGGACAGATAGATTCTGATCATTTCCAGTTAATTTTTACTCATGTGAAATGGAATTGTGCCAAACATATTTACTGAATCTAAAAGCAATTATATCCATCTATAAAGATCAGGTGTGTTGGGATATTACTGCAATAAATAAATTAAGAATGAAAGGACTTAAAATCCTTGATGGATTTATTAGGGAAATAAGCACAAAAATAATTGCTGACAACTTTGAAATATTCTGGGCGTGAATTCTTGTGATCTTTTTCCATGGTGGTTAAATCAGTATGACTAGGATCTAAGCCAAGTAATGTCTAAGGCCAGTAACTGTCAGGAAGTGAAACTCATTGTCAGGGAAGTTAATCTAGCAGCTTACTCTGTGAAATACCTGGAGATCTCTACTAGGTGTCACGATTCCTCAAGTAAGGTACTTTACAAACACTGGTGGACAAAAGAGCATTTTTATTTTCCCCAAAATATGTGTTTTAGAATTAGTTTTGTCCTTCCAGAGTAGAAAAGGGACCTTTCTCTTTCTGCAACAACCTACAAGACCTTCATTGCAACCAGACAATTTGCCACCTGAAATACAGAAACCAGCAGAACCACCAGTTATTTTTCAGCTATTCATGTCTACGTAGACTTTGTTCAGCTGTGAAATTTCTGTCTGTGTACATTGTTGTGGTACAAATCACTGCCAGTCTTACTTTTATTTCTTAGTTTCTCTTTTTGCTAAAAGCAAACTTAAAAAAAAAAAAGTCTTTTTGAGTTCTCTTGTACTCTTATCTTTTGGGGTTTTTTACGCTGAGAGTGGTGAAACACTGTCCCAGGTTGCCTAGAGAGGTGGTCACTGCCCCATTCCTGGAACCATTCCAGGTGAGGTTGGATGGAGCTCTGAGCAACCTGCTCTAGTTGCAGATGTCCCTGCTCTCTGCAGGAGGGGTTCGGCTGGATGACCTCAAACGGTCCCTTTCCACCCAAACCATTTTATAATTCCATTCTATGAGTCTATATTTAAACTTGGCACCTGTATTGCAGGGAGATAGTCTAATAGTGGTTTTATTCTCAATGGCTATTCTTTTCATTTCATATCTTTTCAGGTGTGTGAAGGATCCCACCTACTCCTCTCAGTATTCCCCACGCAGCACCATTGCTCGGTTTGGATTTAATGTTTTCTCATTTGTTAATCGATACCCGTCGGTGTTCCTGCGCTGTGAGCTGGTGGTGTGCAGGCTCAGCGACTACTCCTCCCGCTGCTACCAGGGCTGTGTGAGCAGGGCCAAGAGAGATGCAAGTTCTGCTGAGGAAAAAATGAATGCTGTCATTGGACCTATCCAGCTTCGGGAAGCTCACGCTATGAACAGGGACGTTGGTAAGTTTAAATAACTCAAATAAAATAAGGCTTTGTATAGTACTGTATATGTGTCACTTCAGACATGAAATCCAGCTCTGAAATATACCTTTGCTGGTTTATTCACAACTCTGCTATAATTCCTCTGTGGAATTATTTTTCTTTCATAAAATTGTATCATAAGATTTACAAACCATGTCCATTCTATCATAGTTCAGGCACATTATCTGTTATGCACATATCAAGTGTAAGTGTGTTGCTGAGACATGGTTTAGTGGCACCCTGACAGTGCTGGGTTAACATTTAGACTTGATGATCTTGAAGGTCTTTTCCAACCTAAACAATTCTATGATTCTAGAAATGGCAATTGTTTCAGTTCTGTGGGAAGATGGTTAAGTTGTAACTCCCCTTGATGAAGGATTTATATATTTTTTAAAGCTATCTGTGCCAGATCAGCATATCTCTTACATATTAGAACTAAGCTGTAGGTCCCCTTGGAAATGTTGTTTCCCAGTGTGAATCATAGAACATTTATGACTGTGTGAGCAGTGTGCTTTCACTGCTCTTCCCACTGTCAGAAAACAACATTTTATGATCTTACAATGTAATCTTTAGAAACTCTTAGATGGTCTTTAATTTCTTGCCATAATCTTTATTTTGTTGACATGGCCAGAATTATTTGTAAGACAAGTTGCAATAAAACAAGTTAATTTCTGAACAAATTCAGATTGCAGTATTTTAATTCCAGTTTTATTTGACTGATTGACTAGCTTAGGAAACCAAACGTAATCCTCTCTCTTTTTTTTTTTGCACAGAGCTGGCCTCTGACATCGAGGCGAAAGGGGAGCCTCAGAGGTCAGCAACTGCTGCCAGCTCCCATGTTCCTCTGGCTGTGACCATCGTGGTGCTGGTAGCTGCTGTCGTTGTGGTGGGAGGGTTATCTTTGAAGCGTAAATTGCAGAAGCCCACCACGTACCAGATAATGTGAGAAGCAACCCAAGACTTGCAGGTGGAAGGATATTTTCACCAGCCATCTGCTTCATTATTTGGTTTTGCAGTCTGCATAGAGGGTAACTCTTACTTGATTATTCCACCATCCAGATCTTGTTTGAGGAATGTGCAGTATCAAGATAACACCTGGTGTTACCGTGAACTGAACTCATAAAGGAGTCTGACTTGAGAATCCTCAAGTGAAAATACACCTAAGGCCTAAATAAAGTCTGATTCTTCCATCCCAGCATCCAAATCTCAACCATCTTCAGTGCTGGACATTGCAGAACATCTCAGTTAAGCTTCTGATCAAGAGTCTATCTGAGAAGACTGATTTAGGTGACTAGAGAAAGAACTGGCTTCTTTTGGCATTGCTGATATGCAGATAAAACACCTGTGTAGCACCATGAGATACTCTGTGAAGTAGTCTAAGAAAAATGTTTCTTTGCAGTAAAAATACCTCAACAATGAGCCATGCGCAAAAAGGCACAGAGGTTGCACATAAGGAATTGCTCCTGTACAACATTCCTTACTTTGGGGGGTATGGTTCCACACAATTATATGTTTCTCTGAGAAAATGCAGGCTGTTTCTAAGATTTTGTATAGAGAATGAAGATAACCAGATATTTTACATAAATGCAATTAAAAAAAAAGCAGAAAAGAAACCAGTTTGGGTTTTTTGTATGCTTCTTTTGTGTAGATGCAAGTACATACCACCTGTGTGCCTGAATTCCCAGCTAACACATTATAGGGCTGGAGAACATGGCTTTTGACAAAGTAACTTTGCCAAGCAATGATTTCTGCACTTGTTCTCATGCATTTCTACACCTGTAACAGGAGGGGAGGGAGGAGAGGACAGCGAATGTACGTAAGTGATCGTAAGGAAGTGGGACCTGTCTCCTGTCACTATGCACACACAAAATCAAAACAGAAGCTGGCAAAAGCTCCAGGTCGAAAAGGTTATTGGTATTTTATTGAGAATTGCTCTTCTTTACTTTCCTGTTTTCTAGTCATCTGTGAATGAGGAAAGTTTGTTGGGGAGAGTATAATGTAGTATGTGTGAGGTGAGACAAAGCAGTGACGTGTGAGGAGGGCAAAGCTGTACACCAGGGTGACAGCCTGACCTGAGCAGGCGGATGTGGACAGCTCTGACAGGAATCAGTATTACAGCTTGTATCATTTCTTCCTTCAAGCTGCCTTTTCCTGATGACTCCAGGCACAACTCTTGTCACCTCTCCATGATATGGGGAGAAGGGACCATTCAAAGTGGGGCTGGAACTGCTCACAGAAAGTGCAAGTAAATTCTATTGTCCACATACAAGGAACAAGCATTGTGGAAGGTCCTCCCCTGCTCTCTGCCTACAGTCACCTTTGAAGAACAGAACAATCCAGGAGGCTGAGCTGCCGTTCATCTACTCCTTTTGTGTGGACCAGAGATTGTCCAGTCCTGAAGAAATCCAGAAAAATGCTCATCACAATGCAGGCTTTTCTGGACCCAGGCTTTCCTACCTTTTTAGAAGAGGACCCTAGCCTCTGCCCTTCCCAGACCTGCTGTTTACTCTCCTGCCTCTGCTCCTGCTGTGGTCTTGCTGGTATGGTGCTGCTACCCCACCATTCCTCAAGGCATAGCTTGATGTCACTTCTTCTACTTCTCTTAGCCTCTGAATATTATAGTGATCAGACAAGCAGACAGACCCTAGACCTGTGATCTTGGTGCCTCCAACCTGCAATGTGTTTGCACTGCTCAGAGCTGTCTTCCCATGCTATGTCTGTGCCAGGGGTCCCAGGTGGAGATGTATCAAGGTTGTTTCAGAATATAAGGGAGAAGTGTCAAGTTCAGTGGTTTCCATATTAAATGTTGCAGTAGAAAACATTGTTCAGCTGTTCAAGTTGTTGGTGTCTCAGACTCATCTTTATTTCCTCTGCTTCCTGATGCACAAGTATTATAGAAATGCAGACCCTAGAGAGCTAGATTTCATGATGAGGAAAGGGGCATGTTCTGAAGTACATGTGCCTGGTGAATGATCCTTTTGCCAAGAATCTTTCTTCCCACCTCCTGCCCCCATATTCAGGAAATCTACCAGTAAATTCAGTGGATATGACTCTTGGCAGTGGACAGTTCTGATCCACTTTCATCCTCACCAGTGAGCAAAGGCAAATTGATTTGCAATGACATAGACGATATAGCCCACAAGCCCATCAAGAAAACTGATAAATTAGGCTAAGTTGCCTCATTTCATCAAAACACATGGATTCAAACTGCCATGCCTTTGTGCAGAGGTCTGTGGATACCCTTATTCCTTACTTTCTTGCAATTGTGAGTGAAAGTTGATTTATCTTGTTGTCCTTGCAGTGGTTTTCATTTGGATCTCAGAAAAGCCAGTATGGCTGTAGAAGTCTTTTAACAATAGTCAGCAAAAGAGAAAGTATTTTCAAAGCTCGGTAGAGTTTCTGTCCCAGAGTAATGTGCTGAGAAACAGTTCAGGCTGCCAGAAAAAAACCCTGGAGAACAAAAATATGTTACAGCAGGAGAATTACCTAGTCAATGGGAAGGGTGAAAACATATGCTTTATGGGATTTGCATTAATGAATTAATTGAAATTAATTGGAACATAACATTTATCTATTTCTACTGTGCAGAGATTGATAATCATGGTCTCTAGAAATATCTAGAACTTTGAAGTTTGTAGTAAAGAATTAATTAATGAGGAATTGATTAATCAGTATTGTTTACTCACCTGGACAGTTTGACATGTTTGTTTTGGGGTTTTTTTTCAGTCAAACCTCTTAAGAATCTCTTCGGTGTTCCTCCCCACCCTTTTCAGTTATTGTAAAAGGGTGGAGAAGAGCTGCTATCCATCACTTAGTCTTGCTTCACTGATTTCAGTGTTTGATGGGTCAAATATACTGTATTTTTTCTGCTTCTTGACAAGATGTCAAAACCAGAAGAATATAAATAGTGAATATCAGGTGTTGTGTACATTTCCTCATTCATGTGCGAATGCTGTTGTTTGTATTAAAAAAAAAAAAGAAACGTATTTACCCTTCTCAATGTTCACTTTCAAGGCTTCCAACATTGTCTTTGGCCTCTTGTCATTTGGACTTCCTCCTTCCATTGCAATAATGCTAGCCTTTGTGGAAAGACCTTCTAAGTCGTTCTCCTTTTCTTTTGGCTCCTGGACTTTAGTCTTCATCCTGGATGACTGCTCCTGGAGGCAATAAATTTCTGCATGGCAACAATTGTGTCAATTGTTAATCCTCGTAATGCCGTCCCAGACAAGATGGATGTAGAGGCAGGAATCGGATGACCAATATTCTGGCTCTTCAGTGTTAGGATAGTCATCAGGTTTTTTCCCATTAAACAGTTAAAACAGAAATGGAGATAAGTAACCACTCTTGCAAGAGAGTGATGAATGAGAATTCAGTGTTATTCTATGTTGTGGAACGGCTTGGGATTCATTCTTCAAAGAATGGCACAGTTGTAATTATCACTATGCAAAATTAAGCAAGGATTAAGAACATTAAGAAAGGTTCTTAATAGAAATCTGAACCTTTTTTTCCCCAATGTGATGGTTCGAATGAAACTTGAGAATAAAATTAAGGTGCAACCTATGTAATTTACCTAACTATGCATTGATTTTTCTGCACAACTTTTGCAAAAAGTTATCAGCTGACCCTGATTCTCTTGACGCTTTCTTGCAATCTAACAGTCTCTCAGTGAACAGAGTTTTGACTTGAACTTCACAGTGCCAAAAGGAATTGGGGCTGGAAGTGTTGAATTCAGCTGCAAGGTTCTTCAAAGACTCTCCAGTCATACTTCATAGAATCACACAATGGTTTGGGTTGGAAGGGATCTTTAAAATCCATCTACTCCAACCCTCTTGCAACTAGAGCAGGTTGCTCAGAGCCACATCAAGCCTGACCTTGAACGTCTTCAGGGATGGGGCTTCCACCACCTCCACAGGCAACCTGTTCTTGTCTTATGCCACCTATACTTGAACAGGCCACCAGGCCTTTATTTTATTTAAATTATGCCAAGGCTTTGAAACATTCATAGCTCCCAGGGAGACTTGTCACACTAGTTGACACCAAATTATGAATCTTTTTTATCAGTTTTCTGGAGGAAGTCCATTTAAGTTTCAAGATCCACCAAGAAATCTCCCCATAAAAGAAAAAACAGATTCATTGGCCAGAATTGAAAGGTTGCTGTCAAGTATCATTATACAAAGATATGATTGTGAAACCTATGGTAGCACAAATATTTTTTTCTAGGCAGTGGAAAATGTTACTCTTGAGATATTATCTTTCTGCAAAACCCAGGAAGTTACAAAATCATAAATAACAAATCAAACATTTTTTTTCTTTTTTTTTTCAGATGATAGAACTGTGGCTGTTTTATTGTTCTGGAGAAAGAGAAACCTATAGAGCCACTCCCCTTCAGAAAGAGAGATGATATATACTGATGGTCCTTTCCGTCAAACACCACTTGATGAGATGGGTACCACTATGATATTGACATGGCTGCTCTTGTTAAGTTCTTCAGTTCTGAAGGCCAAATCAGGTAATGCACTTAGAGTTGTTCCAGGGTGCATAAAAATATTTTTAAAGTCTGCCTGGGGTCCTCTCTGTCGATTCTGTGAACAGAAATCACAGTCATGCTGGTATTAAGGTTAAAGGGGAAATTAGATAAGAGATAGCACTTAGTTGTTTTTTTTCTCTACTAAAATTATGAATGAATCATCATAGTGAATGGTAAAAATTATTTAAACCATTTAGTGGAGTTCATTTTGCTTCAACAGGGTTGTACTTGTCTTAGTGCCTTGTATCATCGTGAGATTTGTGTCTGTATGTTATGAAAGATCATACTTCCAGAAATCTGAGCTAAGAATTAGGGAACTATTTATTCTTTTAAAATACATATTTATTCCAGAGTATATGCATACATACATATCCTATATATTAAATATTACTTGTATTATTTGATTCTTCTTGGTATTATATACAATTTAACAAAATATTTAACAGGAACTTAGTTTTCATATTCTAGTACTGTGGCTAAATGAGTGATATCTAAAAATAAGGAAAGACAAACTCCTTTGGTTGGTTTTGGTTTTTTTTTTGGTCATTGACTTTTTCATCACATGGTTAGTTTTGGTCTCCTAAGTGACTTTTGAGCTAAATATTTCTATGTATATCCTAGAATAATTTCAGATGATGTTGCCAACTATTTACTTAAGCATTATTTTGATAATTCATATTACCATCATCCACCTCATTTAGTATTCTTCATCTGTCCTCTTCTTGCCTGGTAATAAACCATCTCACTCTGGTTGCTCCTGTTCTTCTCTCTGCTCTTGGCTTCATTTCCCAGCCCCTGCCTCTGCCTCCTGGATCACAGTAAGTTCTGGACTTGTATAATCATAGGCTTTTTCTTTATGACACCTTTAAAGTGGGTAGCAGGACATAACCTGTCTAATTACAAGTCCAGCTGATCATTATTCTCACATGATCATGACAGACCCTGAATGAAAGCAAATAAAACTGGTTTCAATCAGCTTTAATTTCCTAGTCCCACTGACTTTTTGCCAGGTTTGCTGTTTCACTTCTCAAAAATCCTATGAGTGTGGTCCAAAAAAAGTGCATGTCCAAGTAGATATTTGAAGAAATAAGTCAGATATGAGTCAAGGGGCACTTCTACAGCTTCTCCCTTTCAACTGCCAGTTAAATGCATACAAACAGGGACAAATTTGATTTGGACATTGCCTTGAGTGTTCTAGTCAAACAATGAAGAATTAGATGCAGTGAAGAAATCCTTGAGTTGTTGACTTCTCACATGTGTTTTGCTTTGTATGACTTCTACAGTGTTTAATAAGAAGCTAAATAAGTATTTAACAGGATGCAAAGTCTAACCAGCACAGTGTGCATATTTTGGTTTCCAAAGTGTAAATACTGCACATACTAAGTTACAACATTTATTTGCTCGCTTGCACTTAGTGTAAGCATTTAATAAACTTCTTCACCAAAAAAACCCCAATCTCTAAAATCAGGATTTTCATACTGTTCACTGCAGAATGTCTAAACAAGCTAGCTCAAAATGGAAAGCAGATGGACTTTATCTGAATGAATGCAGTAATGAGATGCATTCATAAGTTAATAGGCACTGCTTTATTTCAAACTCTTTTAGTGGCATATAAGAAATAAATCCCCTGGATTCCTATTGAAATTTGTATAATCCTATTGAGACCATTCTCCCTTCTGTTTAACACCTATTAGAATTCTTCCACTAAAATTACTCTTAAAAATTATAGGATTTGGTTGTGCAGCACTCTAGGTCCTTAAAATTTTCCTAAAATATTTAGAGGAAGAGGAAAAGTTACATTGCATAAACCAGGGAGAAAAATAAAGAGTAGATATTGTTTCTCTAAGATTCTGTAGCTTTTGTGAAGGATTCATTTGATGTAATTCTGACATCATTTTAATCAAAGCAGTGCACTACCTGTTGTCCTTCAGTAGCACATAATATCTTGGGTATTGTAATTTATCTGCCTGGCAATTTTTTTTTTTTATATGGCAGCACTGTAGCAACCCTGTGAGCTTAAGTTTAGGAAAAAGACATGGTCTTGATGTGTCTCTGAAGCTTTGGTGATTTGCTTGAGTCACTGCTCTGCTTTCCCACCCTGCACTGAGGTCAGCAGAGGCTTTGTACATCATGTAGAAGTGCTACAAGTACATGCTTCTGTTAAGGCTTCAACAGCTGTGTTGGACATCCTAAATTCCAGTAGGTTTCAAAGCAAATTGTGATGTCACCTTGTTCTTTAGCATTGCATTTTGACAGCAATGAATAAAAGAAATGCATAAGCATAAAATGTGTTTCTAAAACATACTGGTTTTTTCGTATTAACAAAGTGGAAAAAAAAAAAAGGTATTTTCTTAATACACTTTTACTTGGATTTCATTCAGATACTGATATTCCTTTTCTCACCTTTTCTTTCCTATTATGCTTTTCTTATTATTAAAGAATTTCCTTTCTTGCTGAAATAGCTTGTGCTTAGCCTTCTGTCTAAATTTTCAGTAGAAATCCTGGACAAAATATATGCATCTAATTTTGATATCTGGAAGTGAGGAAAAAAAAAAAAGTTCTGTAACACCTGTGTCCTCACAGACATTAAATGTTGGATTAGGGGCAATGGGGTAAGAGAACAGAATAGATGACTTGTTAAGGTCACTTCTGACTTATTTCATAGAATCATAGATTTGTTTAGGTTGGAAAAGACCTTTAAGATCATCAAGTCCAAGTGTTAACCCAGCACTTCCAGGGCACCACTAACCCATGTCCCTCAACACATCTACCTGTCTTCTAAATGCTTCCAAGAACGGTGACTGCACAACTCTCCTGGGCAGCCTGTTCCAGGGCTTGACAACTCTTTCAGGGAAGAAATTTTCCTTGTCTCCAAACTTAGCCTCCTCTGGCACAGCTTGTGACCTTTTCCCCTCATCCTATCACTTGTTACTTGGGAGAAGACACTGATCCTCATCTCAATACAGCCTCCTATCGGGGAGTTTTAGAGACTGAGAAGGTCTCCACTGAGCCTCCATTTCTCCAGGCTAAAGGCAAACAGGTCCCTCAGCTGCTCCTCATAAGACTTGTTCTTTAGACCCTTCACCAGCCTCTCTCTTTTTTGTCTGACTCCGCTCAATTCCCTCTCTCCCAAAGTGATCCGTCTCCGGCTGGTGAATGGAAGGCACAGATGTGAAGGTCGCGTTCAGCTCTATTACAGAGGACGGCTGGGGACAGTTTGTGATGATTATTGGGACCTGAACGATGCCCAGGTTGTGTGCAGGCAGCTGAGATGTGGTCGGGCCATTGCAGCTCCAGGCAGTGCTTACTTTGGGCAAGGCTCAGGCTCCATCTTGCTGGACAATGTGAATTGCAGGGGAAATGAGGCCTCCTTGTGGCGTTGTAAACACTCTGGATGGAGGGTACACAACTGTAACCACTATGAAGATGCTGGTGTTGTCTGTTCAGGTGCTGTCATGTTTTTATTTTCTAAATAATTTTGCTATAAATTGCAATATAGACATGTCAGTATGGGGGTGTGCAGACATTATCCTTCCCCAAAAAATAATTATCAAAAACCCCAAGGAGTCTAATCACTTAGACACAACAGATTAAGAGAACAAGTCAAAATTAGGGGTAAACCTGTGTCTGATAGACCACGTTCATCAGAGAGGAATGTTGTGAGGTGAAACTTCTTATGGCACGTCTCAACACATTCACTACGAGCAATAGTAATTTTCTAGTTGCAACCCAAACTGCCATAGCTGACAACACACTTTGCATTGTTCCTGTATTTTTGAAGTTTTACTTCAAGTTTAGGTTTATTAATATTCTTTCCCTTTACAGATATCCATCCATTTTGAATACTTGGTCACTTTGCTGTCTTCTGATTTTACTTTCCCCTTATTTTTTTTAAGAAAAAGTGGTTCAATTACATGTTATTTTCTCCTGCATTAACAACAGATCATCATGAACTGAGACGTAGCTGATGACAACATGTTTTCAGGTGTTTTATATATATATTGCAATTTTCCACATTTCCTCAAAGAGGAAGAGCCTGGAGAGCCGAATCTACACTAGAAGAAAACCATCTTTGTCACTGCTTTGCACTCAGAAGAAAACAACACAGCTTGCTATGATACCTCTACTACCACACATGTGCTCTGTTTAGTGGCTCTTTAAATGCTCTTTGTTTCTTTCTCGCATTCATAGCTCCAGTGCCTACGACAGACTGGCCGTATTCATCAGGTGACTTATGTCAGCCCAATCCACTCCTGTCCTTGCACTACAAGACCACTGCTCAGGCTGCTCCTGAGGATGACCTGAGCCCCTGAAGAAGGGCATCCATCATGGTGATATGCCCAAGCCCTGCTGCTGCCAGCAACCCTACAGCTCCTGGCTTCATGGCAGGAGCCTGTAGAAGACAGCCCTTGGCTGTGTCTGGGCTGTGGTGTCCTGTGACTGGGAGCAGATGTCACATCAGTAGCTTTTCCTACTGTCACAATCTGGAAATACCACTTTCAAGAAAAAAATTCAATTGGCTGTTACACATTTCCATTCTTTCCATTGATCCCAGTCAAGATGCCATCAGAGTAGTTTTTCATCATTTCACTTCATACTTGAGGAACTGAGCTTGTGGATAACAGATGTACCCATCACACAAGCATGGTCCTCATGCAGGTGGTGTTTTTCTTCTGTATTCACAGAACAGACAACTAAACAAATGGTCATCCCCATAGTGTCAAATGCCACAACATCAGTGACAAGCTCCGTAAGACACACAACCAGCATAGCGGAGACAGGCCCCACAGAACCAACAGCCATAGCAGAGACTACCTTAATTGCATTAATGACCCAGACAGACAGCACAACAGACCTGGAAAACACATCCACTACATCATCCTTCGCCACCACAGAAGACACACTCTTACTAACAGAGACAACAAGCACAGTGCCATCAATCTTGACATTGGAGGAAGGCACCACAGCACTGACTTCCTTAGAAGATACATCTTACCTAGCAAACACAACAACATTGGAAACCACAGCAGAGAGGAGCTCACCAGGTAACCCTGTCCACTGTCACTCACTGATCATATTAGTGCCCTTGCTCTCCTTTCCAGGAAATAATTGCCCTGAAGGGAATCTCCCATCCATGGGCCACTTCAGTTAGGTCTGCCACACAAGTCCGCACTGAGGGTGCATACAGAGAATGGGGAAGAGCTGATAAACTGGGGATAGTTGAGCCTTGAGACCAGGACTTCTGTAGCCATTGCTGGCAAGGGAAGCTGTTTCAGGAGGGATTTCCTCTCACTGCAACTCAGGAGATTGTAACCAGGGAGAATTCTGCCTTTATCTCTCCAATTTCTGCACAGGTAGCACAATGTTATTATTTAGACATGATTTGTAATTAGGGCTGAGTACGGAAAAGATAAACCTGATCCAACCAGTGTTTCATCATGCCAGTTAGATTACTATGGGCATGTGGGCAGGGGTTCAATGGAGAGGGGCTAGTTCTGGGTACATGAGCTGACATTGTGCAGAGCCTTTCTCATTGACACCAAATTGTTCCTTGTGTCCTCACCTGCAGAGACTACCAGAACCTGGACCAGTTCTACA